>PVIJ01008550.1:0-73303 GCA_004024925.1 Scalopus aquaticus
ACAGGGGGAGGGGAGGATAAGGGCACAAAATGGAGTAGAAAAGGACACAAGGGACCACGGAGATGGATCACGGGTGAATTGGTGGTGGGTTACCCAAGGGGAATACAAAATGTAAAAGACATAAATAACAATAAAAATATATATGTACAAAAAAAATTGATTCACTGATGTAGTTAAGAGTGTTGCCATACATGTTCAAATCCATTCATTATTGGGCAATTCTGCACGGCCTACACTTTCATTCATCGATCATACAGGTTGTCTAGAGAGCAAGTTCAGAAACAAGTGAAATTAGTCCTTGTAGACACTTCCAGTTCTCTGAAAAAGAGACGGGGCAAGAAAAGTGGCGAAGGAGATGACTTTTAAATGATGAACAGAAATCACTAGTTACTGAAATGTAAGCCAGAACGAGAACACTACCTGTGTGATCTACTAGCCCCTAACCCCTCCCCTGCTCTATTAATAGGTCTTCCTATGTGCTTGTGTTTGACACTTACTTGTAATTAGCAAATTCTTTTACTGTCAATATTACAAATTTAACAAAAGTTTAACATTCACAAAACTAGTCCACTCTGTCATACCATACACAAGAATCAACTCAAAATGGATTACAGACTTGGCTTTACTGAATTCTTTTGAAGATCCCTTAAGTCCTGTGTCAGCAAGTTTTAAAAGGTTTTAAAAACCACATCACGTGCGGTTTTTCTCACGATGCTTATTCTAGATCTTGACCCTGGACACAAATTTGAGCAAGCTTTAAAAATTACTGATGCAGGCCCTCACCCAAGAGCCATTAAATTACAATCAGGTGGGAGTGGACCTGCATCATTGTCTTCCAAAAGTTCCCAGGTCATGCTTTTGTGCAAAGTGTGATTTAAGAGAAACTGATGGTCACATACTCTGCTTCTTCCAAAAGACCTTGACCCTTTCTGTAAGTCCTGGGGAATACAAAAATGTATGTGGAGATGGGGAGGGGAGGACGAGTCCTTTAAGATGGATTGGAGAAAAGTGTTTCATCTCAAAATCTAACTTGCTAACAGGTGTGTTTGTCTAATGAGGAGACCATATCTTCTGCAGGAGGTCGTAAATGCCTTAGGGAGTTTACCCAGACTCTTTAAAATGATCCACTATGTCTACAAGGGAAAGCAAGTTTGTAGGTGCATTTTACACTCTGTCTTACCCACGTGGAAAGCCACCCCCCACCCCAACTCACTCTGCAGTGGGAGCGCCTCTCTGTGCCTCTGTTTCCATCACTGCAGCCCCTTTACCCATACTGCCTTAGACAGTGTAAGAATCATGCACACTCTTTGTTTCCAAAATTACATACTCCCTTATCCGTCCTTCCCGTCTCCCCAAATGACCCGCATTCCCTCGGTGTTGCGGGGCGGGAGGGAACGTGCGTGTGCACGTGCGCATGCGCGGAACACAGCGCTGCAGCTATTCTGGAGTTCAGCGTCCACAGACTCTGTCCGTCCGTCCTTGTTGACATGGGCAAACAGTGGAACAGGAATTACGAAATAACTCTCCTTTGATTGGAAGGCCATGAAGCCCAAATTCACAAAAATCCTGCTCAAAAACAAGTAATTGTGCCCTGGTCCTCTAGCCCTTTGCAAAGAACCGCTTACCCAACCTGCAGCTACTCCACCTGGAGCGGCCTGCTCAGAGCAACATGCGCGCCCACCGGAGCTTTGCCTTCACAGTATTCGTTTTAAAAATAAGCTTTCTGTCTGCGGAACCCACTCCCAGGTGAGTTACTTTTCTATTTGTGTCGGAATATCACTGTGCTGTTTGATATACTAAGTTCTACTTGTTAGCAGTAAAGCAGGGAATGACAATGTGACAGTGTTAACACACATGGAGGTAATAGCCCCAGAACTGAAGCTTTGAAAAAGAGTCAAAAAAAAAAAAAAAAGCAGGAGGTGTGTCTTTGTTTTTTCCAGGAATTTCTTTTAAAGTCATTCAAACGTTAAGGCTGAGCTAGTCTTGAAAGTGTTGGAATTATGAAATAAAACTGTTTTTCACCAGAGTTTAAACCTGGACTTACCGTACCTGACATCTAAGAGGTTGAAAATTAAGGACATTAACCTTTCCTTGACTCTGCCTTGATGTCTAACACGATTATCTATTTGATACATCGATTTTTTTTAAAGATTTTATTTACTATTTATGCATACAAGCTGGGGTACAGGCCAGAGGCGTGGGGTGGCGAGCGGGTTCACCAGAGACAGAGTGGGGAGCAGCACAGGTAGAACTAAGGAAACACACTGCTGAGGGGAGCAGTGAGCGAGGCAGGGGAGGTCTGCCGCACCATGTGGGAATCTCCCCGGCCGGGCATTGAACTCGCATCGCTGCCGACAGCTCCACAGCGCAGCGCCCAACCGCTGCGCCACCAGGGAGGCCCCGATACATCGATTTTTTTGCCCCCACATCATCAAAGACCTTTTCCTTCTCCGCCTTGGTATTCCCAGTTGTGTTCAGAGGCGCCCATTTTGGCCTGGGGGTTAGGGTTATTTTTCTTCCATTCAGGAATCGCCACATCCAGCAGAGACAACCTTTCCCTCCTTTCCAAGACTTGCTTTCTCTCCTTTTGCTGGGATCCTGCGTGGAAACGCAAGCCCACCCGGAGAATAAATAAGCCGACCACACGTGCTTACTGAGCACCCCCACCGTCGGGGATTGCTGGAGGGCACGCAGGCCTGTGCGGTGCCCCGGAGCGTGATCCCTCCGTGCTGGTGTGAAATGTCAGGCTTTGACCCCTTTGGCTGGGAGGCCGATCTGCCAAATACCTGTCCCTCTTTCAGACAACCTTGACCTGCATCCACTTCCCCTTTCATCATTTGACTTTGGTTTAACCAAAATCTGTCTTGGTCTCTGATGTCCATCTTTGCCTGGAGTGGAGGCTGCCATTCCTCCAGGGCCCCACTTTGCTCACAAGTCTGTGTGTGGCAGGAGGGGGGTTCGCAGAGGTCCTGGACAAACAAGCTCAGCCCTGGGCCAAGTGCTCCAATGGTTTCCGTCTTCCCATTATGCCCTCTTCCGATCATTTAAGAAGCCTTGTTCCATGCAGAAAATATTTTTTTAAGATGTTGTTTATTTATGCATATAAGCAGGGGTGTAGGCCAGAGATGGGGGTGGGGGGGTGCTGAGAGGATTCAGGAGACACGGTGGGGAGCAGAACAGGCAGATCAACTGAAGTGCACTGCTGAGGGGAGCAGCTGGCGAGGCAGGAGAGGTCTGCTCTGCCATGTGGGACTCTCTCTGTCGGGGGATCAAACTCGTGCTGCAGTGGCTCTGGATAGCTTCATAGGCTGAGACTTAACCCCTTGCACCACCAGGGAGGCCCTCAGAAAATATTTCACTGGGCATTGATACAAAGGGGATTTGGGAAAACAGTTACTAAAAGTACCCTTAGTCCTCTTGCACTTGTCCTGACCCTATCTTGAATTAAAAAATAATTTAAACAACCCACATTCTTGGATTGTGTCTCCTGCTGATCATAAATGAGAGGCTTTGAGGAGGGCTTCACTGCTTGGAAGCGAATACCCCCAGGTCCTGGCCATGCTCAGCTGTATCAGAGAGAACAGAATATCCCCTCCACTGGCCACCCAGCTCCAAGTGGCTGCCTGCCGAGTTGGGTTTGGCTTCTTGTGTCCCTCCCACCATGCCCTGGCCAGTGTTTGAGGGTTGCCCTGCTCTGGACACACTGAGCTCTGTCCTTGGAGAGTAGAGGTCAACACTCTTGTTCAGATCTGTCATCAGGGGAGACACAGAGTTTAGCCAAAGATCTGAAATTTCCAAATATTGTTTTTATTTTGAAATACCAAAATTTTTAAGTGCAAGCATGATATATGTATACGCAGTCAAGAATCATATTTGTTATTTTACATTTGTTTTTAAATACCTTTTTGTTGATTTGCCATTAGTTTACAACATTATGTAAGTTTCTGGAGTACAACTTGACACCTTGATGTGTGCAAATGCCAAACGCAGCCCCAACCAAAGCTCTGGTGCCCTTCACACTATCAAGTTGCCTCCCTGTACCCCATTCCTCCCAACCCTCTCCTCCTTTCCCTCGAGTAGCCACCACATTTTTCTGAATCTGGGAGTTATATTTGTTGTGTTTATTTATTTATATTCATTTGATTTTTTCCTTAATATTCCATATATGCACGAAACCATCTCTTATCTGTCCTTCACTTTTTGACCTGTTTCACTTGGTATAATCACCTCAAGTTCATCCATGTTATCTTAAAAACACAAGTTTTCATCATTTTTAATAGCAGAGTAGTACTATTTAATCATATTGGTGCTCTCCTCTGGAACAGCCCAAGTTCAGGTAAAGGTGCCATTACTTACTAACCAACTACGTAATCTAGACAAGTCATTCAAGCTTCCTATATCCGGCCCCTCATCTATAAGATGGCAATTGGCTGCATTGCCTAGTACCGTTAATTGGTTGGCTTCAGCAACTGAAACCCAGTATCTCACAGCTCTGGAGTCCAGCATCAAGGTTCCAGTAGGGCTGTGCTTCCTGAGACAGCCGGTTCCTTCCCAGTGTGTGGACGGTGAGGGCTAGCCACCTCGCCATGCCTCGCCTGCAGTCACAGCCTTTCCGTCTCTGCTTCTGCCGCTAGCGCCTCATCACCCCTCTGCCCTTGTCTGACTGGCTACAAACATTCCTTTTTGAAAAGGACTCCAGCCCCAGTGGATGAGGGTCTACTCAAATGATCTCCCTTTAACTTGATTACTTCCGTTAAAGGTCACATTCTGATGCACTGCGTGGTTAGAACTTCAGCGTGTCCTACCGGGGTGGGGAGGCAGTAATTCAGCTGATAACAATGGCAAGGACAGTAACTAGCCTAAGTATTGAGTTTTTTGTGAATATTAAATCTTTATACATTTATGTGTACCTACAACATCTAAGCCTGGCTTTTGGTAAGAGCTCAGTAAATGTGAACTATTCTTTAGAAAAATAACCTTGCTCTTCCTTTCATTCTGATGTGCTTTCTGGCGTAGGGGAGGAAGGGATGGAGTTGCAACTAGCAACGCCTTCAGGGAATTCTGTGTGGCTGCAGACACTTCATCTTAAATCGCAACCTTAGTAACTGATTGTTCCTAGTGACCTGCTGGGGATTTTCAATGATTATTTGTTTGCAAACTTGAGAGTAGGTGGTGAAGGGGACCTCAGCTGTTCTGTTTCTCAAGATAGAATAGAAATTTTAAAAGCCACTGTACAAGTAAAATAATAGCCCAAAACTAGGTTCTGGAAACAAATGCTTGGAGTTTGACTCCAGGGTTCACAATTTACTAGCTAAAGCACCCTAGGCAAATTCCTTACCTTCTCTAAACCTGCTCCTCACCTGCAAATGAGAAAAAGTATAGTGGCTATGGACATGGAAGGGGGAAGGAATAGCTAAAGAGGGTCAATTTGATAGTAGGAGAAGTCCCTAAGATAATAAATACAAAGTGCTTAAGCACCATGACAGAGCTGGTGCTCTATGAGTATAGCTACTGGTGATTTTTTTTCCCTTTGAATTTGTAAATAACAAAATATTTACACAGTTTGGTGGTTGAAACATTTAACAAGGTGGTCATTGAGAAAATTTAATTTCCAAACACATTTTTCATGAGATATGTGTCATTATATGTAAAATACTGAGAATACCACCCCCACCCTTATCTCAGATAACCACCTGTATTAACATCCTTTGTGTCCTTCCAGTATTTTTTAATGTAGTTTTTTTTTAAGATCCAAGTATTTTTAATGTAGTTTAAAGCAGAGTCATATAGCATTGTGTTCTCCTTTTTTTTTTACGTAATCTTTTGTGCTTTGCTTTTTTCTTTACAATATATCCTGGAAACCTCTGTGTACTAGTATAGATGGAACTTCTTCATTTTCCACACAGTTGATTAATGTTCCATTGTGTTGATTAATTTTCCATTGTGTGAATAGAGTTCATATAACCTGTCTCTTATTGATGAACATTTGGGTTGTTCCCAGTTTTTTCTACTATAGATAATGTTGCAATGAATAGATCCTTATTCATATAATATATTCATATATTCATATAACATTTTTACAAGTGGATAATTGTCCCTAAGAATTAATTCCCAGATGTCAAAATTGGGTAGAAAGATAATCACCTTTGTGACTTTGCTGTAATTTCCCCATGGCCCCATGAGGTCTGTATTATTTTGTACTTTTACTAGCAGAGTCGGAGAAGACCTCATTCCCTACTGCTGGTCAACAGAGGCGCTAGACTAACTTGACTATTTACCAATTTCCCCTCTCTTCCCTCCTTCCCATGTGGTGGACTCAGCTTCATACATATGGTTAGATAAGCCAGCAGAACTTAACATTGTTTTTTTCTAACCTAACCTTAAAAGTCATGGAGACTCATTTCCCCTGCTTTCTATTTATGAGATACTAAGAGAGACCTGGCCAGCTTCAGGGGCAGGGTACAGAGATCGCATCTTTCATGGAATAATAACAAAAAATCTTTAAATACATGTTGAAAGTACCACACCACCTTGGAAAGGCTTCTTTCATGATATCACTATCCTATATAAAAATCCCTCTCCCCATCCCAATACTCTGACCCTCTGCATCCTGTTACCCTGCTTTATTTTCCTTTACCACTCATATGTATTAACTGATACTGCAAGCTGTATTTTCTGACATGCTCATTTATTGTATCTCATCCCTAGAATGAGGGCTCTATTAATGATAGGGCTATTGTCTTTTGGCCTTAGCTCTAGAATTATTCTTGACACAGGGTAGGCCTCCATAAAGGTTGTTCAATGTTTGTTGGTTGGGAGCTCATGAGAGAAGCTCTTCACTAAGATTGGAACAATCAGGAAAGGTCCTAAAAAAAAAAAAAAGTTAAAGTGTTAGACACTGCTGTTATGTTCTTTTTTTCTTGATGAATTGCATAAACTAAGCAAGCTGGCAGATCCATGGGTTAAGAATGCAGTCATAATTAGCTTATATTTTTCCACTCCAAGGAGCCATGTTGTCTTATTTATTGACAAAAAGATTCCTTTCTACAGCGGTTGTTTTCCTGCCTCAGTCCACCACACGTGTCCTGGAGTGTGAGCAGCTCCTGAGGTTTCTTCTAAAGCTGGAAACTTCTTCCCATGGCAGAACGATGAGACGGAGCACACATCAGTGACACATCAGTTAGACCCGACCTCCTGCCATGCTGACATACAGCACTTTGATGTAGGACATGTCTTTCAAGCTGAGATTGAAACACTTGGAGATAGGCTTTACTTGATAAACATATTTTTTTTTCTGAGAATCTCAAAGTGCTTTGCAAATACTTTTCCACTCAGCCTAATAGCTCAGCAGGTGAAAGGCAGGGGTGAGTGTTGCCCCCACAGTTCTTAGCTGTGAGAGACTGCCCCATTAGTCAAAAGGACGGGGGTGGGGGTACTTGCATAGGGAGCTATCCAAAGACTTATCTCCTTTCTTAATATTTATGTAGCATGTTCATTTCAGTAACACATTCCTATTGTGTAATCTATTCTTTCCTCTTACATATTCACATGGGTCCTGCTTTTTTTAAATTTAGGGAAGAATTAGTTGTCCAATTGAAGTGTTTTACCTGGAGCTGCTAATTATAAAACTAAAGTCACCTTTATTAAATTATTGTATCCGAAATGGCTAAAAATCATGAGATGATTACATCCAAAAATCACTGAGTAAGCCATGGCCTTTTTGATGCCTTCAAAGAGGATTTGAGTAGGGGGGGAAAATTACAGTCTGGGAAACAGGGCAAAATTGCGGTGAGCTAGGAGTGGAGAGATGCAGATTATAAATCTACTGTCTAATTTTGAGTAAATAGTACTGTCTGTTTTTTCTTTCCCATATGTAAAAGAGAACTAGTAGAACTAGTACCTACAAAATTTATCTCTCAGTGGTAGAATAAAGTTTTAATGGGAAAGCAGGCTTTGAAAATTGTCTAGTGAAAACAGTAGTCAAATATAAGGAGTTGCTTGATCAACAAACATTTATTGAATGTTATAGGCTAAACTCTGCCCCCTTCCCCATTTGTATGTTGAAGTCCTACTCCCCAGTACCTCAGAGTGTGACTGTGTTTAGAGATAAGATCTTTAAAGCATTTAATCAAGTTAAAATTGAGCATTCTTCTACTAAGACTAAATGTCAACACAGACATGCACAAAGGAAAGACCATATGAAGACAGTCATCTACATGCCAAGAAGTCTCAGGAGAAACCAACCCTGCTGATACCTTATGCTTTTACTTCCAGCCTTCAAACTAGTGAGAAAAATAAATTTCTATTTTGTCAGCCACCCAGTCTGTGGTACATTGTTTTAGAAGCCCTAGAACATTAATAAATACACTGAGGGGCCTCCCTGGTGGCACAGTGGGTTAAGCACTATGAAGCTATCCAGAGCCACTGCAGCACAAGTTCAGTACCTAACCAGGGAGATTCCCACATGCTGCAGCAGACCTCTCCTGGCTCGCCCGCTGCTGCCCTCAGCAGTGTACTTCAGTAGATCTGTCCTGCTCCCCACTCTTGTCTCTGGTGAATCCTCTCCCCACCCCATATCTCTGGCCTACACCCCAGTTCTTATATGCATAAATAAATAAATCTTAAAAATAAATAGATAGATACACTGAGCTTGATATCTACAAGCTTGATATCTTAAAAATGGATAGATAGATAGATAGATAGATAGATAGATAAACAGACTGAGCTTGATATCTACCGGGGTGTTAAGTCCTGCTCCCAGGTCTAGGGTGAGGTCTATGAGGCCTTCCTTGGGGTCCAGGTTGGGTTATTCAGGCGATGAGTCTAAATATTAGTCTAGGAAAACAGAGATGGTGCTCTGTGCAAGTCCAAAGTGTGAATCACATCTATAAAAAAAGAAAAGGAATTAAGTTAGAAGAAGTTAAGAAGGAGGAGAACAAATGTGCACAGAGTTAATGTGGGGACTCTTACTAATGTACAGAATGTGAAAGAACCACCTTCAGGACTGCCTGTGTTACTGGACCGGGATCCTGGTCATTCATGTGTGTACAGATAAACAGTCCTTCTTACCAGTCCTTTTCATCACTGGCTGTTGCATTTTATTTTGCTGTTTTGCACATTATTATATCCCCCTGTTTAGCAAACATTTGATGAATGAATAAATGAGTGAACAAATTGATTAAAATAAAATATATTATTGCCAAGGTAATTATGACATTGGGAAGAACAAGATGCTATAAGAATAGGTACATAGAAAATATGGGGCAAGAGATAGGGAGAAATCGCTGTCTAGAAATTAGAAATAAATGTGGCTGAAGCTTAAATGAAATAATTGAAAATGAGGAATTAAGAAGGAAATAGGCCAAACAAAGCTCTCTAGACCTTGTGTCTTAGTTTCCTATTGCAGCTGTAACAAATTACCACAATTAGTGACTAGAAGCAGGACAAATTTATTATCTTACATTTCTATAGGTCAGAAGTCTGAAGTGGGTCTCACTGGGGGAATCGAGGCGCCAGCAAGGCTGTGCTCCTCTCTGGAGGCTCTAGGGGAGCATCCATTTCCTTTTCTCTTCCAGCTTCTAGAGGCTGCCTGCATTCCTTGGCTCACAGCATCCTTCCTTGCTCAGAGCCAGCAACAGTGGGTGGACTCATTATTAATGTGTTAATGGTTTTGATTTCTCCTGCCTCTTCTAGCTTTACATATCTCTGAACCACTCTTCTGTTTTTTAAGAGTTCATGTGATTGGAATGGGCCCACCAGTTAAAGCAGAATAATCTTCTCTTAGTCGTATCTGCAGTCCCCTTTACTCTGTAAACTAACATAGGCACAGGTTTGGGGTGTTAGGATATCGCCATTTTGGTGGGAGGGGTGGTGGTCGTTATTCTGCCTACTACGCCATGTTAAAAAAATTGAACTTCATCTTAAGAGCAATGGGAAGTTCCTGAAAGGTTTTTATTTGGGGAATGGGCTGATCAAATTTGCACTTTCAAAAGATGTCTCTGGATGATTTGTTTAAAACTGGATTAGAAAGAAATCACTGTTGTCTAGGAAAAATACAATAATAGTATAGACCACAGAAATGTCTGGAAAAGATGAAGGATGGGTGGATTTGAAAGTCATTTGGAAGACTCTAAACAACAGGTTTTAATGGTTGATAAGATATAGGCGGTTCAGGAAAAGACAAGTGTCATCTAGGTCTCTGGCTAGTGTGACTACATAAATAGAGGTGTCATTTACAAGAGGGACAGGTTGGAGAAGAAAGGAAAAATGATTTTGTGTGTGTGTGTGAAACATTGAGTTCAATGGACAGTGAAACATCCAGGAGCAGTTGTCCAATCAGGAATTATATCTAACAGTTGAACATTTAGGAGAAATGACTGGACAGCAAATATATCTCTGGGAGTCATTTTCCTGAAGACCAAAGCCCCAGAGTTTGTGTAGAGGAGAAAGGGAGTTCCAAGGAGAGGATCTTGAGGAAAAACAGGATTTCAGAGACTATTAAAGGAGGCGGAGGTACAGAAGGGCAGGAAAACTGAACAGAGGAAAAAGAAGAAATGAAAGAAGTCTCGTGCCCTCACTCCAAGTGAGGAGTGTGGTCAACTGCACTGACCGTTCTGAGGTCACTAAGAAAAGGCCTGAAAGGAATCAAGTGAGTCACATAGGGTCATCACTAACTGTGGCAAAGAAGTGCCCTTGGGATAGGAAGGTTGGGCAGTGATTGGAAGAACAAGAGAACAGAATGCAAACTACTTTTCCAGAGAGCAAACTTGGCTAAGAGAATTCAGAGGCTGGCTAAGGGGCAGGTAAGAATGAAGGAGATGAGGTTTGGTTTGGAGTGGGAAAAAGCATAAACATGTTTATTACTACAGTTCCTCTAAGAAGTGTGTGTGTGTGTGTGTGTGTGTGTGTCTGTCTGTCTGTCTGTCTGTCTTGGGTTACAGAGGGTAGGTTAGGAAATGTCACCATGGGGTATACCCTATTAGGGAAATGTCCATTTTAATTTTCCTGAGATAGATTTGGAAACTTTTACTTTTTCTCCAACATGCCATTCTTGCTGCCCCCAGCCTCTTCAGATCCCCTTTTGAACAGCTCCACGTTGAAAGAGAATTGGCTCTTTTTCTTGGAAACAATCCTATTTCTTGCCTCATCCTGTTCACTGACTGATTTCTCTTTGGGGAAAGATTTCTCTTCATGGGGAGACCTCCATAGCCAGCTGTCTCTTCAGCATCACTACCAACTAGCTCTTTCTTGAAAAAGGTTTTCTCTTTCTTGGGTTTGGAGGAGCCAAATAGTTCTTCTATTTCACTCTCCTGAGGAGTTCCCTGCAGTTTTTAGTTTTTTGGATCTTTCACTGTCTCCTCTCACTGCTCTTGGGATACTGCTGCTGCTTTTTGGAAATGCAAGAACAAAGTCTCTCTAGTGTCTTAAGAAGACGGTTGCTCCTGAATTTGTTCTTCAAGTTTCTCCCAAATACACTTGTGGGTACCTTAGAGAAACACTCAATTCATGATGCAATTCAGCATTTGTTTGGGAGGTACTGGGGGATGTGACCTTTGTTCTTGAATGCTGAACTAATGAAGGTGGAGTGGAAAATGAGTCCATATTTTGGGATCTTGTCTTCAGGACTCGGGAAATTTGGTCCCCTTACTTGACTCCAGGCATCACTCAAGAAGTGTAGGACAGAAAATACATGGGGAGGTAACTGGAAGGAGTGTAGAGTGTTTTATGTTCATTCATATGCTTGTTTATGTTTAAATGTCAACAACTTGAACCTCCTGGGGGGGTGGGGAGGGAAGGCTGTCAGGACCAAAACCGATCACGTCAAATCTCAGAAAGATGAGAACTATGTCCCGAAGTGGAGTGTGAAGTGGTAAAGGCTTCCACTTGAGGACGTACAGAATGCAGAATGCAGCGGTGGGGATGCTTGGTTGATGGGATGCCTGCTACAAGAACAACTTGGTTGACTGGCTTAATTAAATTTGCAAGAAACTAGCAATACAAAACTTTGCTGTGCTGGGGCGGTGAGGGGTGTCACAGTGTGAAACAAGGTTTATGGCTTTAATGATTTTATTAACTACTGAGAAGTGTGAGAATAATCAATGTAAAACACTGAGCAGGAAAATTGGCAAGTTTTCCCCATCACCATTATTATTGTTGCTAGGTTGAAAATTAAATTACAGTGTAGTACAAGAATTAAACAAAAGGCTGAGTTGAGAAGTCCAAAAGTTTGTGATTAAGTATTAAGTAAGAGATACAGTAAAGACAAGTACATGGTTGAAAGGGGGAAACACAGTCAGTAAATTAAACTGGTTTGTTAAAATGTCTTATAAGCAGAAACACATAATGGTCATTATAAGTTGACATGTTCCGTTATGTTAGTTATGCCACAGAGACAGAAGAAAAGAATGGCACTCCATTGCCCATAGACTGCAGGATGAGCTCTTGGAGCGAATGGTCAGAATGTGACCCTTGCCTCAAACAAATGGTAAGCATTCATTGCCAATATTGTCCCCAAGTGGAAACTGTATTGCCAGCATCTCTGGGAAAATGACTATCAGACAGGAAGCCCCACGGCTGAGCTCCAAATCGAGAATGATCTATGAGTACCTAAATGGGTGGGGCTAACCTGCTGGGAAACCTGAAGGCTGCATGGCATACTGAATGAAAGGCAGGGGGCGCTATTCTGCACACGAGACTGCAGACCCTAGAACATGAGGCGTTCCTTGAGACGCCATTCTTCACTGCTTTACTGTTTCCATCCCTTGACTCACCTGGGTGTGGAGGGCTGCAATGGTGTGGATGCAGTTTTAGGTCATCATCCCTTTTGGGCACTGAAAAGTCTGACGTTTCCAGCTGGTTTTGTGCAGTTTCGCTCCAGGACCATTGAGGCCTTTGGACAATTTAATGGGCGAAGATGCATGGATGTTGTGGGAGATAGACGGATGTGCGTGCCCACTAAGGTCTGTGAAGATGCTGAGGATGACTGTGGAATTGACTTTAAATGTGGTACAGGTAATCTTTGTACTCCCGTTGCTCATTGGTGGTTTCTGGGTGCACTCGTGCGTGAGAAGCAAGAAACCTAATTCAAGACAGTGATATCTGGGCCTCCCTGGTGGCGCAATGTGTTCAGCGCAGCGCTGTGGAACTGTCGGCAGCTGTGGTGTGAGTTTGATGCCCGGCCGGGGAGATTCCCACATGGCGCAGCAGACCTCTCCTGCCTCGCCCGCTGCTCCCCCCAGCAGTGTATTTCGGTTGATCTACCTGTTCTGCTCCCCACTCTGTCTCTGGTGAACCCTCTCACCACCCCACACCTCTGGCCTGCACCCCAGCTTATATGCATAAATAAATAAATCTTTAAAAAAAAAAAGACAGTGATAGCTACAAGGTAGAAAGGGACCCAAGAAGGGACATTAATCTATTTGTACAAAGAAGACGAATGAATGTTCTGACCGCTCCAGCATTCAAGTACACTTGATAACTTCAGGAAAAAAAAAGAGAGAAAACTTGACATTACACATATGTTTTTCCTGCTTCTGATTGCAGGCAGATGCATAAAGAGGCGGCTTCTGTGTAATGGTGACAATGACTGCGGAGACTTCTCAGATGAGGATGATTGTGAAAATGATCCCCGCCCGCCCTGTCGTGATCGAGTACTAGAAGAGTCTGAGCTGGCACGGACAGCAGGCTTTGGGTCTGTATTCATTTTGACTCTAGATGAAAATGGGTATAAAGTTTTTCCACCTTTCCTGTCATGCTAAAATGGTAAAGTTTAAGTTGGTACACAGAGTAGCTTATGAGTCTGTAGTCTCTGTGAATTACATTTGAGCATGAAAGAAAATTAAGTGCTGAATAATTATCTCAAGAAACCCAGAAAACTTCCTGACCTCAGTAGGAACCTCTAGAATGTACTAGACTATCAGGATGTTAGATACTTATTTCTGGATCCAGTAGATATGAAACACCTCATTTATGAAACTCTGGTAGACTACAACAATGTTGAAATGATTTGTTAACATTTGAAACTGAATTGTTAGTGGTGTGTCTAAGAGTTGCCAGAAAGTCTCTCTTAAAATTGGAACTTCTGGATCTGTACCTGGTTATAAGTTCTTTAGAGGTTCCAGGTTCCATTATTCTGGAGTTGACCCAAGAGGAAAAGGAAGAAGAAACAATTCTGAAGTCAGATGGTGATGGTTTTTAAACCTTGGTTCTGCTGCAGACATTTTTTTCATTTTTCCATACAAAACAAAGAGGCCCTAGTAAGGTAAAGTAAGACTAGAAGTGATGGGCAGTGCAGATCTCAGAGTTATACTGTGTAAAGCCCGTTTGTAGAGATCTGTGTTTTGGGAGTTGGAAACGACATGCTAAGAGATTCAGTTCTGTTGTTCTATATAGTCAGAGAGTTTTCCAGGATGTCCAGAGCATAGTCTCCATTAGTTGCTCTGAACTGTTTTCAATAAAGGTACTTTGGGTGAATTTGTTATCAAATTGTCTCCAACAAGCACACCACTGTTCCCCCACCCAGTGACATATTAACTGAGATGCCACATGGCTTTATTTCATTGCCTCTAATGTAAAGTCTCTCTTTATTTTCCTAATCCCAGAGTCCAGCTCATAGTAGGTGCTCAATAAATACTGGTGGGTGGATATACAGGTGAATTAACTGATTAATAAAAATCAGTGTTTTCTAAAATGCTGTCAATTGACTTCCAGTAAGACTGAGACTAGATCTCTGGAAGAAATTCAGATTTAGGACTCTAGTTTTAGGAATGGGGCTGGGGAAAGGAAGGAAGATGGGGGTGATGGCTCGAGCTAGGTAGGTGGAGGGACTAAGGTAGTGGTTCTCAACTAGAATATCTAGAGCTGGTTTTGGTGGTCACTACTGTGAGACTTGTGGGTGGGAGGCTTAGAAAAGTGGGGTGTCATTGCTGAAATCCAGTAGGTAAAGGCCTTAAATGATTCTAAACATTTCTAGATTACAGGACAGCTGGGCCCAAAATGTCAGTCATACTGAGGTTGAGAAAACCTATGCTAAGGTTTTGGGCAGTTCCTGAGAAAAGACCTCAGTATCAGAATTAGCTAAAAATAGACAGAGGTCCCTTCTCTCTCAGCATGAATCTTCCACTTCTTTAAATCACAACAGAAAAAAATTCCAGCATATCACGAGTCAGGTACTAAATAAAGCAGTTCACATACTCTTTATTCACTTTCTAAAATCTTGTCCAAGTAACATTCAAATAGTACCATAGTGCTGTTGGCCCTTAGCCTTAAGGTAGTACCCTTGAGTCAAATGGATGGTCAGAGACCCCATACTCAGCAGGCGATCAGCAATTGGCAGTAAATGGTTTGGGGCTTGTCCAAAACCTTATAACCAGGTCACTGCGTGAGTTCTGACTCTTCTTGCTGCTTTCCTCGGGGAGCCATGATAAGTCTATGATGAAAGCCCATTACTACTTTACTCTGCTTTATTTGGATTCCAAGAAAGTGTTTCCCATAATCTAAACAAATGCCAAAAAACAAAAACAAGCAAACAAAAAAAAAACCCTTAAAGCAGGGAATTGCATATGTCCTCTCACTCAACGCAAATGTGTCGTCTTACAGAAATCTTGGTCCACTCAGCTGAAAAACAGTCCTTCATAATCTGCTGCTTTCCTTTGTTCAGGGAGAACAAATTATTATATAGCATCTGCCAGGGAGTTTCATAATGAGGCATCCCAGAGAGCTGGCTAGAACTCCTGAAATACCTCATGCTTTCTGGTGGTCGGGGTTGATGCTGGAGAGTGTTACAGACTGAGTCCTAGGGACTAAGTAAAAGGGTGAGGTCCCAGCTCTGAGGAAAGGTCAGATGAAGAGGTGGAAAATGAGATGGGCTTTGAGATAATGAGTCTGCCAATGTTTTTTATTAAATTCTCCATTCTCATAAGTAACAACCTATCACTAAATTAGTCTTCATTAAACCTATTGTTTTCTGATTGCTTCCAATTGCATACTTAGAATTTTTCTGCACAATCCATTTTATAAATTTTATAACAATCATGTGAGATTTTTAGGGGAGGTATTATGTTCATTGTGCAGATAAGAACTGAGTGAAATAACATCCTTTATTCGTTAGTTTCAAGCCAAATAACACAAGTTTCTCTGACATATATAAAACTTTTTCCGCTGTGCCACCACACTTTCTCCTTCCCACATACTCATCAACACCTATATCACTCCCCTCTTCTAACTATAGAGCTCATAAATTAATACCTTAACTTTGAAGGAAAGCTCACCTTAGAAAATCAAATTTCTTAAATTTCTTAAATAGTTTTATATTATACAATTATTTAAGTTAAGAGTATAGTGATATGAAATAGTAACTAACATTTAAGTTTTCAAAATAACATGCTTTTATATATATATATATATATATATATATATATATATCTCATAATCCTAATACAATTACTGTCATGTATTTATTTACTACCCATCTCCTTTGTTCTGTGGGGACATGGAACTATATTGAAAGTGGGGTAATAGGAGTAAACCTAATCAGAGTGATGTGCCTATAAGCTGCTTCTGCATAATCCAATCTGAAAAACCTCAGCAGTCACATACAGACTCTTTTATACATGAAAATCACAAGTACTCATAGTAATTAATTTATATATTTTTTCCATTTCAAGTACTATCTCATTTAAATTCTTAGGCCAGGATTATTCACTTGTATCACAGATATGTCAGCCTGTTATTCTGTAGACATCTGAGATTCTCCAGAAGCATTGAAGGTAATCCCCAACCCACGTTGCATTCATTGGGGAAAAAAAAAATCCAAGCCAGCTGTAAATAAGGAACAAAATGCAAGGAATTTTTTTCTTGTGTGATCTAGGCATAACATCACTTCTTTGGAGGGAACTTTCTCTTCAGTTCACCTGGAATGTTGGAGCTACCTGTGGTTCTAGGAGCAGTTGTGAAGCAGGCATGCCTACACACCGCCAAAGGACACATGTTTTTTATTTCCCAGGCGATGACATTCTATCCATGAGAAATTTTCATGGTTTTTGGCAGAATAAAATTGGCTCATTCTAGACTAGACTAGCTGTCTCTGTAGTAGTGGAACCAAGTCAAAATTTTGAAACATTTCTTCCTTAGCTGTGTTTTAGCCTGTGCATCAGCTGTATTGTAACTTTCCAGATGGATCCAGACAACTGGTCAATTTGTCATTCTATAAAATAGCAACCTTCAGATTGAGGCATGCGTACAATGGGCTGTAAAAAGACTTCCCAAAGGAAAGAGAGTTAAGTTTTTAGGTAATAGTTTCCTCAACTGTTGATTACTTAACTAATTGTAAATCCTTGGTGCCATATGTACATATTTTTTCACAAAACTGATAAAGCTGACCACGCGGTGGCATTGAAGTTGTCAAGTTCATTCTCTCTTATTTGCCCTTTAGAATTATCTCTCACTTACCAAAAGAAATCACTTATCAAAAAAAGAATGCATCCCTCATTCACTTTACATTATGGGATGGAAAAACCAGGAAACAATTGTGAATATCAGTACAAAATTGGACTCTAATACCTTGCAAGCCAAATGGTCCCCAAGTCTTTTTTTTTTTTTTTGCATAGAAGAACGGGGGTGAAGACCAGAAGTATGGGGTGGAAGAGAGTGGGGAGGATTCTCTGGGACAGAGTGGGGAGCAGAAAAGACAGATTTACTGAAATACACTGTTTAGGGAGCCACGGGCAAGACAGGAGAGGTCTGCTGCGCCATATGAGAATCAAACTCAGCCATGGTCGGTGGTGATAACTTAACCCCTAGGTCACTAAGGGTGTCCAGTTCTTTTTGTCAAAACACTGGAAGATGTTCTAATCAATTGTCAGATCGCAGAAAATAATTTTTGATGGAAGACTAGTATGTGTTCTTTTTCTGGCCTAAGACGGGAGATATCAAAGAATTGAGTGGCATTACTATAACAGTTCTTCTATTCTTACCTACTTAATTATGTGAATAAAGTTTCTTAACATTTATATCTATGAAATATATATAGATATATTTATATCTATGAAAATTGAAGGCAGGATTGAAATTGATGCTCAATCTGTCTCTTTCTAGCAATCAGTACTATTCATCCACAGGTGTAGGAGATAATTCAAAAAGAAATCTCATTCAGGACCTCCCTGGTGGTGCAGGGGTTAATGCCTCAGTGCTATAAAGCTACCACTCTCTACTTCGGCATGAGCTGGATCCCACACCAGGGAGCTGACCCACATGGCGCAGCAGACCTCTCCTATCTCGCTTGCTGCTCTCCTCAGCAGGGAATTTCATTAGATTTACCTGTTCTGTTCCCCACTGTGTCTCTGGTGAATCCTCTCACCACCCCCACACACCTCTGGCCCCCAGTTCTTGTATATATAAACAAATAAATCTCTAACTTAAAAAAAAAGAAATCCACTTCATTTCATTGTGAGATAGCTTCACAATAAAATCTTACATATGTCTAGTAACTAGTAAAAATTGTAATTTGCTTATATATGCTAGTATCGATAACTCAATTCAGAACTTTTTAACTACTTAGAGTTCCTAGAGTCAAAGTATATTTAAGATTTTAAAATTTTAATTAATATCTCTTTAGTATAAATACTATGAAAAAGTGATCAGTCAGAACTTGCCAGCATAGAATAGTATTAGATTAGGTTAAAATTCTGTGGGTGAAGTGTAATAAAATTATGGATTCAGTAATATAAAAGGTATAGGGGAAGTGAAATCATTCTTGCTTCTGCTCATTTTGCCCCAAACTTAAAAAATATTATTTGGATAATATTATTTTTTAAATAATAAAAATATACATAAAATGTCCAGTTATTATAGAAATATGAGTATTATAGTTATTTGATACACACTAGCACTACAGAATTTATATTCCATTGAATTTAGCTTTTTAAAGGTGAATTATAAAGACCTAATACAGTATTTATAGCAATTAGGGAAATTATATCCTTTGTAACTATTTAGCTTAAATTGGAAATTTTCAAATGTTAAACTAACACAGTTCAGGGAGGCATAATTTATCCATAAATTTTTATAGCGTATACAGTTAGAAAATCTGAAGAATAATTAAACATGCCACACACATTTCTAAAGCCAGTTCATGTCCTTTGAGCCCCGTCCTCCAAAACCCAAAGCAGATCCTCTCTCTAAAACTCTTTTGATGATCCTGCCATAGTGATTTTCTCCTCTTGGAAACCTTCCACTCTTGCCTGTATCACTCATTTGTATACCTACATCCTTCCTTGGGCTGGTCTTTTAAATTAGTGATTGTGTCTCCACTGCCTAGCTTGGATATCAGTATTATTTTTGTGGGGTCAAAGACTGTACTAACTATTATCTTAATATTACTACTGTTTGCTGTAAACACAACACTATACTACACATAGATTCAATAGTTGCTGAATTCATTATTGTTATGAACAAAGATTAATGTCATTGTTCACCAAAAGTGAAAAGGTGCAGGGTCTCTATTAATAAAGATTTAAGAAGGAAAGTATTCATCATGGAATAAAGATGTATTTCAGTCCTTGTTTTGGAAGAAAACACAGATAATTTACTTCCAGTGTTGCATGTCACCAATTAAAACCTTAGTGGTCAAAATACATATATATATATATATTTGCTGCTCACTCGTCTGTGGGTTGGTGGGGTGACCTAGCTAGACTGCAGTTGACTGGCTGCTCTGCCTCAAGCTGCAGTTTCTCGCCTGATTCTGTTTCTCATGGGGTGACTTCCCTCCTCCTCTTCCCTCTTCCTGGGGTCCGGGAGCAACTCTAGTAGTGAAGGGGCAGTTGCCACCCAGCAAACCCCTTCTTAAAGCAAAGGCAAAGTCACAGGAAACACGAGGAAGCCGAGGAGATATGCTCAAGCTGAGGCTCCGAGCTGGCCTGCTGTCACTCTCACTGTGTGGCCTTGGACCATGCCAGTCACATGGCCACACATGAGGCCGGGGGAGGCCCACGATGAGGCCATAGTCAGTGTGGAAATGCAGAGGTTGGTGAAGAGTTGAAGGCAAAATTTTGATCTATCAGAATAAATTATTTAAAAAAGCAAACCAGATATATAAAGTTTCTTTTCTTCTTCTTCAAGTTATGAGATCTGATTTTTGACCTTACTTTAGGACATAACATCTTCCAGGAAGGTGTTTTTGGTGGGCAAGGAGTGAGAGGTGGTTCACTTTAGTCATGTGGTTCATCTTGAGGGAGCTATCCAGGGATCAGCTTCTCAACTTCACTTCTACTAAAGTTGAGCTATAATGTTTATTTTCTTTATGATTTAAAACCTATTGAAATGTTCTGTTTATATAAAATGTTGTTTTTAGCCAACCACTTGGCAACAGGATACTCTATTTTTCTTGTATTAGCAAAGGTTTTACGGTAAACTGTCCACACCCTTTGACAAATTGTTCTTGAAACGAATATCTATATTTGTAATCCAACTCATTGGGATTGGAGATGTCCTCTAGAGCAATGGAAGAATTTATGTTTGCCTGTCAAATTAAAGTACAGATATAAGAGGTGAAACCTGCATTTTGACCTCCCTGGCCTGGGGCCATTTATTCCGGAGAAGTCTGGACAATGACTGTCCTTCCAATTAACAAAGATCTACTTCACAAAGAACAAACAGCTTCCTGATTATATATTGTCTTCATTCCTGCAAATCAACCTTAAAAATTTTTAAGCTAAGTAAGATTCCTATGTCTGAATTAAAGCTTGCCAAATAAAAATATTTTGCTAAGAGGATGTAGAAATTTTGAAAGTGCCTTGTAGGATGCTGAATTTTTATGTTCCTCTTGGAAAATAGAAGAGAAATAACATCATCCTGAAGGGAATAAGGTTTTTGTCAAGCAGTGAGACAGCTGGAGGAAAAAGGCTGAAGTTTAAAGAAAATGGGGAGAGAAAGAACCCCAATGTTGATTCATAGATTAAAAATTCCATGAGCGTGGTATACTGCCCTCCCGAGATGCTCTGCTCTGAAATCATTTAAAATGTTGGTATGACTGCACTGGCTCTTAGTTCACTGAGGGAAGTTTGCTAAGAGTTACAGCAGAGGAGTTAAGACTCTCGGAGCCAGTGGGTCTCTTGCTCCCTACTTACTGCATTTCTTTCATTGTGCTCCCCACAGCCCCATAGTTGCTTAAAGGACTTATAATGCTTTCTGTCAGAGGCACTGAGCCCAGGTGACAGGATTATGCTTCTGTTCCTGGGTATCTCCCACACACACTGAGTGACAGGGACATGAACCCAACGTCTCCTTCCTCAGCCACAGAGAGCTATCTTGCTTTATTAGTGCCTGGCATCTTCATACCTAATGCTATTCTGTTTATTCTCAGCATCAACATTTTAGGGATGGATCCCCTAACTACACCTTTTGATAATGAGTACTTCCATGGAACGTGTGATCGAGTTCGGGATGGAAATACCCGGACCTACTACCGCAGGCCCTGGAACGTGGCATCTCTAGCCTATGAAGTAAGTCTCTGCAGAAATCACATTATTCAGAATGCTCTTAGATGAAAAGCTGTTTCAATAAGTGTAATGATGTGAAAAATTCAGTAAAATAAGAGTTTGATGTGAATATAAGATTCATTTAGAGAAGAGGTATAGCGTGAATCTCTTTAGAAAATAAACTGTAGCCTATATCAGTCTTTATAATGTGATAGAGTTTTAGCAAATATCTGGACTGTGTAAGTAAAAGAACTCTATAAAACAACAACAGCAACAAAAATAAAACTAAGATAAAAGATTCTAATAAATCTAAAATTTAAAGTTGTGATTTAAGTTGTGAGTACGTGACCTCCATGCTACTTAACTACTTAAGTTCATATTTCGCTCATCTACCAATGAAAATCCATTTTTACATTTGTTGTCCTTCGATTATTTCCTTTCATAGAGGCTGCTTAACTATTATGAGTGAATATTTTCACTTACCGTAACTCCCGCTAGCAGTTATAAAATTATCCCTTAGTGATTTTTATTCTATACAGTGCCACTCTGAACTTGCCACCTTCCTTAAAATCACCCAAATTCTCTGAAACCACCCACCCACTCAAGCCCCCATTCAGAGTATTAACACTGATCACCTTTAGTGTTGTCTTCCTTGGTCCAAGAAATGTATATTAAAGAATAATAATTAGTCTTTATGAACCAGGAGATAAAATAATCTGTTTCTTTCAATGTTCCATTGTCAGCTTATAATGTCCACTTTATTGAGCTACTCCTTGTCACTGCTGTCACTCCCACCAGTTTGAGAAACAGGTGTTCTTTTAAATAAGCAAAACCAACACTGGTTTTGCATCTAACAATATTATAAATCAGTCCCTACCTATTCCAGTGATTATGCTCTCCCATAAATGCTGAATATTTTAATGTGCACTGTTTGGCATTTTTTTCACATGTGACCACATCGTCCTATCTTTTGTACTGATATATCCGAATAGAATCACTTTTTCACAAATTTCAGAGAGTATTTTGGATTAGTGATCTTTCTCCATTGTGCCAGGTTTATCTTCTTTAAGCACATTTTTTTAAGGGGAAGATGATAACCTTTCTAAAAAGTATTACATATGTTCTACTTCTTTAATTAGACTATATCAGAACAAGGAAACCTTTGTCATTGGTGATGAAAGAAATGTGTTGTTTTACTTGACATCTGTGTTTCTCAGATCTGTGTTGTGTGGTTTCTCATGTTGGTCACTATAACCAGTCTCTTAGTGTCTCCCTAGAAGTAGTAACTGGTATGATGTGAGATGTTGAGGCTGGGAAGTTGCCCAAGAACTGACCTTGAAGCTACAATTAGAGAGGAAGCCCACTGCTTTCCCCTTATCACCACCCCTGGAGAAAGGTGTGTTTTTGACATCAGAATGTTTTGGATTTTACAAAGGTGATGCAGTGCTTACCCTGCTTATTATTTACCGCCCCCCCCCCCCATGGTGTTAGGAGCAGCATTTCATAATCAAACACAGTGGTTATTTCTATAGCAAAGCTAACTGATGTTCACACAAAATATTAGAAATGAAAACTCTAAGTAACATTTTACAGTTCAGATCAGATTAATGCCTCCAAATGCATTTTGGCATAAAGTTTATAGAAAAGAAGATCAGGATTATGGGATTGAATAGTTACTTGGTGTCAATGGAAAGGAGGCATGACTGAAACAACTGGGGGTTTGCATAAGTCCCCAAATCACCCTCTTGGCACTACTACTACTAATAGTAGTGATCCTCTTAGTTCTAATCTGTTTATTTTTGGAAAATAAATAGCCTACATTGTTAGTACCATGCTAAAAAGAACATGGGTTTACTTGAGTGGAAATCTCCATTTTAACTTTTTAGAAGAGATTTCTTTCTGTGCTATATAGTACTCCTGTCTAGTACTCCATGCAGTATTTTACTTACTTTCATGTGTATTACTAGAGTGTAGTATATTATTACTGTGCCTGAAAGCAAAGATGCATATTATAATACCTTATAGCCTATTAATAATCTCCATCTCTGGAGCTTTCTCCAAGTACTTTACTATTCACTCTCCTAGACCTTAAGCCAACCTCTGTCTCAGCTTCTGCCCCACCTTCAATACATAAATATCTTCAAGGCTCTTACGTATAAAAGAAAATCACAAACACAAAAAGAAACCCCTATCTCTATATATCCTATCTAATAAGCTCAATTGTTGCACATCCCATTAATTCCCTCACTCTCAGTTTGCTAAAGCTGCTTTTAGAAAGTCCCACAGACCAGGTGGCTTAAACAACAGAAAGTTAAGTTCTCACAATTCTGCAACCTATGAGTGTGAGATCAAGGTGTCAGCAGGGTTGGTTTTCTCAGAGGCCCTTTTCATTCATTTGTAAACGACAGTCTTCTCCCTGTACCTCCACAGCCTCTTGCCTTTGAGTCTTAATCTCATATACTCAGCAGTCATATTGGATGATATCCAACTCTAATGACCTCACTTTGATTTCATTACTTCTTTAAAGACTGTCTCCAAATACAGTCACAGTCTCAGATACTTGGGCTTAGGGCTTCAATATAAATGTGGTGGGAGGGCCTCCCTGGAGGCGCAGCAGTTAGGCGAGCAGCGACACGAGTTCAATGCCCAGCCAGGGACATTCCCACATGGCGCTGCAGACCTCTCCTGCCCCACCCGCTGCTCCCCTCAGCAGTGTACTTCAGTCAATCTGCATGTTCTGCTCCCTACTCTGTCTCTGGTGAACCCTCTCGCCGCCCCACGCCTCTGGCACGTAGCCCAGCTTGTATGCATAAATAAATAAATCCTTAAAAAAAAAGTTAAAAAAAATTAAAAATTAAAAAATTTAAAGGGCCTCCCTGGTGGCGCAGTGGTTAAGTGTTGCGCTGTGGAGCTGTCGGCAGCGGTGACGCGAGTTTGACACCCAGACAGGGAGGTTCCCACATGGCACACAGACCTCCCCTGCCTTGCCCGCTGCTCCCCTCAGCAGTGTATTTCTGTTGACCTGCCTGTGCTGCTCCCCACTCTATCTCTGGTGAACCCCCTCGCTGCCCCACGCCTCTGGCCTGTACCCCAGCTTGTATGCATAAATAAATAAATCTTTAAAAAAAATTTTAAAATGTGGTGGGAACACAATTCACATAATCTTGAAACTCTGCTACCTTGCTAAAATACCTTTGCCAAAATGTCATGTCCATCTCAGGTTTGGGTTTTTTTTTTGTCTTGTTTTGCTGTTTTAGCTCTCTTTACTTAGGTCAGCTCTTAGATATTGGTATTGCCAGAGGTTCTACCTTGTCTCTCTCAACATATTTTCCTTGAGTGATTTATTCTCTCCTGCACCATCAATTTTATGTCTACCTTGATGAAAAACAAAATTTTACTTAGAAGTCTAATTGACATTAGCAAATGACTCATGAATCTGGCACCACCTCTCCTGGCAAATAGAAAAGCACTGTAAGAAGTTGTACAAATTGAAAGGTTTCTAGTAGAAAGAATGGAACAAGGTTATTAAAAAAAGAAAAGAAACATTATTTCAGGTTAGAACATTATTCCCCTTAGAGAAAGACAAGGGGTGTCTTATCATGCAGCATATCTTTAGTGGTGACCAAGAAATTCCAGATTGACTGGTTTAAAATTTTTTTGTGAGAGGCTAAAATTAGATTGGGTAACAAGTCTTGATAGAGCTTGACATGAATTACTTTATTTGGAGCCTATTTTTTGTCTTTTTTAAAACATATTATCTCCAGCATGTGTCTGTCTCTGAACTGGATACCCGAGTGGCTAGTTATCTACAGTCATCACAGTTACCACACCCGAAGGTGGTATCTCACCTTCCTCCCAATACCCTACTTCTTGCTGTTGAAGTCTCTACTTGTTAACTGAAGCAATATCTTCCTAATCATCAGTTGAGCTCAGTATCTGGAAATCTTCCTAAAGCTCTATAGACACATCTCACACAAATTCCATACTATGCAGTCAGTCTCCAACTTTAATTACTTTATAATATCTCTTAAATCTGTCTCTTCTTTATTCCCACTGAAGGACCACTATCTTAGATTCCTGACATTTTTTCCTCTGTGCTACTGTGATTGTCTTCTTGTCAGTGTAAGATCTCTTAGTTTTGCTAGTTTCAATTCATTCCATACACTTCATTATGAAGATAGATGGTAAATCTGATCTCATCACTCTGAGGGCTAAATTTGGTGAATATCTCCCTGGAGCCTGCAGCTATGGATCTCCTTGGCAGGGAAATCATTCCTGACCTGACTTTTGGTTGCCATTTCACCCTCAGCTTTCTCCTCTCAATACTCCATTTTGGTTAATGCCTCTCCTGCACACCAATGCAATCATCTCTGCTTTCCTTTTTATTCTGGTATTTACTTTGCTGTTTCCATAGGTAACTTTAGTGGAGTTTCTAGTCATTTTATTTACCATGGAATTCTGAGGAACTAACATGCTTACTGAACTGATAAATAAATGTATATAGCATATTAACATTCTTTAAATTTTTTAAAAAACTCATACTTCTAATGAAAGTGTGAAACTTTAATCAAGTAAATTTATTATTGGAATGGCCATTAAAGTGGGCAGCAAAACTGAAATCAGGGGGTTAATAAATACTCCAACTGTTCTTTCTACTGGCAAGTTTAGCCCATTTATAAGACCTGGTGGTATAGACAAATCAAATTTGTTTGTTTGTTTGTTTGTTTGTTTTTAAAGATTTATTTATGTTTGCATACAAGCTGGGGTACAGGCCAGAGGCGTGGGGCGGCGAGAGGGTTCACCAGAGACAGAGTGGGGAGTAGAACAGGCAGATAGACGGAAATACACTGCTGAGGGGAGCAGCAGGCTAGCCAGGAGAGGTCTGCCGCGCCATGTGGAATTCTCCCCGGCGGGGCAGCGAACTCGCATGGCCGCTTCTGACAGCTCCACAACGCAGAGCTTGACTGCTGCGCCACCAGGGAGGCCCAGATGTTCCCAAGAGACAAAAATGTAGACTCTGCCTACAGAAAGATACATTGAAAGGAACTGTAGTTTATAATTTACTCGTGTGGCTTCAAGTTTGTAGTCATAGGCAGAGGTTTAATTATGAAGATGCGCCTACAGCATATTAAATAACTTGGGCATAATCCTGAACATGATAAGGAACTATTGAGGATAGCAACATAGTCAGTGTTTCATTTTAAATCTTTATGTCTTGTGGAGATGAATTCCAAAGGCACAAGACCAGAAGTAGTAACAGAAAGAGGCTATTTCATCATCCAAGAACGAGTCATGTATGGCTAACCTGGCTCTAATAGAGATGGAGAGAAAGAAATGAAATCCGACATAATTAAGAACTAAGAGTTTAATAATAAATTGAAGACATTCTAGCTTCTGGTCATTTGTTAATCTGAAGTAATATTCTCTGGGGGTAGATTCTGATAAATTCCTCCACTTATCAACTTATTTAAGTAGCTTGTTTATCTCTCCTAAATCTCAGTTTCTTATCATAAAGTAAGGTAATAATTCTACATACTTCATAGGATTTTGGAAAGGTCAAACAATGTGTTAATGAGTAAAAAATGCTTACCACAATGAACTCAACTCATCAAGATGGAATATTTGAAGGACCCCTAGCCAGAGGAAATCCCTGTGAATGACACACCTTCAAAAAGATCTGAGAAATAAAGGTTGGGGGAAATCTGCCAAAAGAAGGGTCCATTCCAAAAGGAAAAGAATGATTTGAATTTTATAATATTGACTCTAGGGGTCTGTGTGATGCAAGGATTTACCCTGGAGAGAGTAGATTATATGAATGTGAAGGTGAGGAGAGCAGAGATTTAAGTGTCACCAGCAGATAGTTAATTATTGAAATCGTGAGCATGCTTGTACACCCAGTAAGTGTACAATTAGAGAGAAAAGAGAATGCAGTCCCAGAGCACACCAATATTGAATAAGTAGGCAGAGAAAATGATCATTCAGAGAGAATAAATAAAAATTTTATTTGTTACCTAATGCTAGATTTAAATGTCCCCAAAACAGTGACTTAAGGGTTAGAAATACAGGTGTGGTTTTAATAGGTGCCTGAGTTGAGGATATCTCTTGAGGCTGTAGTCAGTCTGCTTTTTCCAGGTTTCTTCTCTCAATTACTGAGAGATGAGTAATAATAATATGTGGTTTTAATATACACTGTATGAATCAAAGTCCTAGTTCATAGTCAACATTCTCTGTCTACCTATTTCTAATTGCTGTCAAAATCTTCTCAATCTGAATACTGAAATGCTTCTTGATTATGTCCTGTCTCTGCCACTTCTAGAATAATGATTATTTCTTTTCAAGAAGCATCACCTGGATAGTTTTTTAAACAAGAGAACGTAACTGATGCCTATAATATTATGCAGACATCCTGAAACATGCAAACGTCCATGCCCTACTCAGATTTCAGCTTCTCCAACATCCATTTATTCAATTCTTATAAAGAAACTTGCTCATATCCTAGCATCTTCCTATTTTCTATAATCTTGCATTTTGTCATCTTTTCAGTCTTTTGCTATTTTCTCCATGATAATGCCAAACATTGGTCTATTCCTGAATGCCTGTCATTGACCTAGGATGGATTTGTATGGATGGATATTTTCCAACCCAGGTCTGGTTTTTTGACCCCTCTCTCACTCTTTCAGATTTTACTTTACTACCATCCTAGCTCAGTGAGAAAAGCCCATTCAACACCATACTACTTGCCACCCTGAATAATATCACACCTGCAAGTATTCCTCCACACTGTTAAATAGATCTATCTCATGCTAGTTATTTTCTAGACATATCAGGTATAAATACAAGTACCTATGAATTACACCACTCTGATTCTGTAATCAATTAGAAGACAGTAAGTTAAAAAGATCTTGGCCTACCAAGAAAGTTAGGGAAAGGTGTCTTCCTGGTGCCATTTTACTTAGCTTTGGTACTTTTTAGTCTTGACACAATATGGAGTAGTGTCTTCAATTGCTTTCACTAGCCTTAGAGCCCAAGGTCATAGAAATCATATTCATTTTTTTAAGACCAAGTTCAAGGCAACTTTTTCATGAGTCAAAATGTGTCAAGTTTTCTTTGGCAGTGTAGCTAGCATAAGAATTACCAACTCAGGGGCCTCCCTGGTGGCCTAGGGGTTAAGTCTCAACACTTTCACCCTGGCAGCCTCCCGCAATGGCCTGAGTTTGATCCAGCCAGGGAGTTGACCCACATGACGCAGCAGACCTCTTCTTCTTCTGCCTCGCCCGCTGCTCCCTTCAGCAGTGTATTTTAGTGGATCTGCCTGTTCTGCTCCCTACTCTGTCTCTGGTGAATCCTTTCACACACACACCCCACTTCTGGGCTACGCCCCAGTTCTACGCAGAAATAAATAAATAAAATATTTTTTAAAAAAGAATTACTGCCTGAACCCTGGAATTAGACTTCCTGGTTTTCAGTGCTGGGTGGGCCATGTTCTAGTTATGTGACCTTGGACACATTTTTTAACCTTTATTTTCTTATCTGTAAAATGGAGTAATTATAGAAATTACCCTAAAGGTAGGAAATTGAATGTGTTATTTTACATAAAATGCTTTTGACAGTATTTTGTTATTACTGTTAACTATACTGGATGTGCATATTAAATTTAATAATTTTTATTAGCATCTTTACATGCCAGAAATCTTACTAGGTGATGCAGCTTTGACATGTGGGCAAGACAGACATTGTCCTGAAGGTTTCTAGAATAAGCAATTAAGGTTTGAAGGTTTCTAGAATAAGCAATTAAAATGGGAAGGGCTTTTGATTTTGTTTTATTTTACAAGAAGAGCCATGGAAGCTTTTAGAAAAAGCATTTGCTAGTCTGTGGGGTCATAAGAAGTCTCCCGAAATAGAAGTCATTTTTAAGCTAAGACTTGAAATAGTTGTAGAAATTAATAGACCAAAGGATATAGTATGCACGTGTGTGAGTGTGTGTGTGCGCGCGCGCGTGTGTGTGAGTGTGTGTGTGATGTTTATGATAGGAGGATGAGGACTGGAAAAGATGTTAGGGAACATTCAAGCAGAAGCAGCATAAAGGAACTTAATAGGAAAGAAACAGGCTGTGGAGCTAGAAAGGTGGCTAGATAACTGGAGTACAATCAAGGAGAGAGGAACTTGGAGGAAGTCTGCTTTGCTTTCTCTTAAAGGCGGTGTGACGATTTTGAAGGACTTGAAGCAGGAAAGTGATGTGGTCACATTACCTTTCCCTTATTCCATTGGGCATTTGGCCCAGCTTGCCTTCCTTTTTAATGAAAAGTATATACATTTTAGCCTTCCCCATTGTACGGTAACTTGAGGTTTCTTTTCTTTGTCTCTGTGGGCTGCGGTAACAAAAATACTAAAGTCTAGATAGCTTAGAAACAGCAGAAACTTATTTCTCACAATTGTCGAGACTGGAAGTTTAAGAGAGCAGGAATGTCAGATGAGTGTCCTCTTCTGCATTGCAGACTTCTCATTAAATCTTCACATAGTGGAAGGAGCTAGGGAGTTCTCTAGGTCAGTAATTCCATTCATGAAACTCCTGAAGGTCACACCTCCTAATACTATCACTTGGAGCACTGGGATTGCAATGGGGGATACAAACATTCAGACGGCAGCATTTCCTGGATGGAACAGTCAATGAATCTATGATACTGGATTCCTGAATCCTGAGTGAAGAGATAAGCATCTGCTTATACATGTTTCAGAGAACTTCTAGAAAGGGAGCTGAACTCTTGAGATTAACAGCCCTTCCACTGATGCCTAACAATAGACACTTTAGCAAACAGTGAAGAGTTCTAATGAACACTTTGAATTGAAACTTTTAATATTTAGGTGGTTGAATTCTATCTTTTCATGCAAAAATGAAGGTGGTAGAAAAAAAATCAAAAAGTTCAGAAACAACAAAAGATTATACAAGGAAAAGTAAACCTGTTTCCACTTCAGATTCCCATTTCACAATCCCACTTCTCAAAGGCAGATATTCTCTGTGGTATTTTGCCTTTTCTTCCAGTAATTTTCTATGCATATGAACTCATTTGTAGGGGAGGGACAGGCAGTAGAATGTAAAAGTTAAGAGAACGATTTTTGAAGCCAGAGAGCTCAGGGCTCAAGTCCTGGTTTTCCTATTTCAATTGATATGCGTGTATTCAATACTCGGAAGGGTCTCTGGCACATAAACCTTCAGTGAGAGGTAGTTTTATCATTTCTTCTCTTTTTTTAACACAAATTGGGGTATATTGTGCATGTGTTATGCAACTGGCTTTAAATTATTAATATAACAGTTTTCAAAAGCTGACTATTTTCTAAGCCCCTTCATTTGCAGTATTTCGTTGAATCCTCATAACAGCCTTTGAGCTAAGAATAGTGAATATCCCTGTTTTACAGATAAGGAATCAAGAGGTTACTGTGTCATGTGCAGTCACGGAACTTGTATTTGGAGCCCAGCGGTCTTACTTCAGCACCTTCGCTCTTAGCTCCTTTGTTCTACTGCCTTTCAAATAACTCCTTGATTTTTGTTGGGTTTTATTGTCTACGATATTTTGAGGGATTTTTTTTCTTTTTGGTATATGGCTTTTAATACTTTGTTGTTCTCTTTTAGACCAAAGCTGATAAAAATTTCAGAACAGAGTATTTTGAACAACAGGCTGAATCATGGAAAATGCTCCTCCAAAGGAAAACAACAAGTGTTAGTGGAGGTTTAACTATGAAATTCACCCCTTCTGAAGCAACTGAATCCCTAAAAAGTAAATCTGAAGAATCTTCTAAGGATATAGATCCTTCAACACTTGCACTTGCAAAGCCCAAGAGTGGCTTTGGATTTGCATATTCCAAAAATGAAACTTTCCTACAGTTGTTTTCATATTCTTCTAAGAAGGTAAGAGCATACGCTTAATATACAAAATAGAATGGGATATTTTCAAACTCACCAAATGCTTATTTTCAACATTTAACTGTTTAGGGCAAATAGAGATCATAAGTAAGAGAAGATAATAACAAAAATAGCAAACCCTCAAACATATAGCTAGACCCTCAGGAAGTAGAACGCTACCTAGAGAAAACTGCCTGGGATCTTTGGCAGCAGTAAGTGGTCAGGTGTTTGGCAGTGGTGAGTAGAGAGCAAGTGTATTAAGAATTTAGAAAACTTGGGCCTCCCTGGTGGCGCAGCGGTTAGGCACTGCGCTGTGGAGCTGTCAGCAGCTGCGATGAGAGTTCGACGCCTGGCTGGGGAGAATCCCACATGGTTCGGTAGACCTCTCCTGCCTTGCCCGCTGCTCCCCTCAGCAGTGTATTTCTGATCTGCCTGTTCTGCTCCCCGCTCTGTCTCTGGTGAACCCTCTCGCCGCCCCACACTTCTGGCCTGTACCCCAACTTGTATGTATAAATAAATAAATCTTAAAAAAAAAAAAGAATTTAGAAAACTTTACGACTGACAATGAGGCAATGCACTGTTCAGTGTATACTGTCTTCAGGATCACAAAGGAGTCATACTGAGGAATTTTGCTGATTCATTGCAGTGCCTTAGAACAATGACTATTTTCTACCAAGAGCGTCTCTAAAGCAATGATGCCCTGTGAGTGTGCACATTGCATATGATTTGGGCCTGCTTGCTTTCCAATCAGGCTTTTATTTTGAGACTTTGGAAATGTGAAAACGTATGGGGTTTTGGTACTAATAATATTTGGAAGTTTATTTCATCACCTTTGGAATGAATATAAAATATACTTTCTGTAATCAGTATGAAATGGATGAAATGTACGTTCTTCCTTTATAATAGGTGACCATAGACACCTAGTCAGATATCCTTCTCCCACTTCAAAAGTAATCATAATTTGCCTTTAGTACCTTGTTATCCCTACTTGTATAATTGTTTTCCAGTTCTGTACATTTTTTCTATATCAAAAGAGTCAGAAAATAATTATGAACTTACTGTATGGCCAAGCACTGCTTTAGGTGCTTAGAATATATTTGCTAACCAAACAGTTTCCTGTCTTCATGGATGTGAAATTTCAACAGAAGGTGATAGGACAAAAACAATAAATGTAACAACACCAAAGGGAAAAATCCTATACCTCTAAAACACTAACAGCATTGTAACCCAATGTTAACTAAATAAAGTAAATAAGTATATAAATAAAAATAAAATCAATGAATTTCAAAAAAACATAACAGCAAAAAAGAAGCTGTATAGTTTTTAGAAAGTATTAAATACTATGGAATAAATTGTAAAGTAGAGTAACATCAGGGAAATTGGAAGTGCTGAGCAAATAGCAGTATTAAAAAGGACATTCAGTCTCCATTGAGGATATAAGAATTGAGCAAAGACTTGAAGGAGAACAGAGAGTCAAATAATTATATTCAGGTGATGGATCTGGCAGAAGGGACCGTTAGAGACAACTCTCCAAGATGGGAACATTGACCAAATTGTACCATAAGGAGAAACAGAGATTATCTTGAAACAGGGCAGAAAGGGCCTCAAGTCCTAGTTTAAGAGTGTTGCTTTTATTTCTGATGACACGATAGGTCACTTAGAGTTTTGAATAGAGATTGATGTACCCTAATACATTTTAAATAATTACTCTGGGTACTCTGTTGAAAAGAGATTATGTATGGTATAAAAGCAAATGTAAGGAACCTGCTTAAAAGCTAATCAAAAATCCATAGAAGAGATATGATAATTCAGATGAGACAGTTGTTGGTGACCTTGATGAGAGAAGTTTTATTGGAGTAGTGGGTGCAGCAGTATGACTGGATTAGATTTAAAAGAAATGGGGAGGGGACCTCCCTGGTGGCACAGGGGTTAAAGTCTCAGCGCTGTCAAGCTATCACCAGCCACTAGGGCCTGAGTTTGATCCCCCACCAGGGAGCTAACCCACATGGCACAGCAGACCTCTCCTGTTTCCCGCTGCTCCCCTCAGCAGTGTACTTCAGTCGATCTGCCTATTCCACTCCCCACTTTGTCTCTGGTGAATCTTCTCACCCTCCGCACCTCTGGCCTACACTCTGATTCTTGTATACATAAATAAATAAAAATAAATCTTTTAAAGAATAAAAATAAAAGAAACTGGGAAGAGGGTGATTGGAAACAGCAAGTGTTGAAAACTCTTTAAAGGGATCAAAACAGGTGAGGAAAGAGCACAAGGGACTATGGGGGTGGTTCACGGGTGAATTGGTGGTGGGAATATTATGGGGACTAAATCTGAGAGGAGAAAGCAAATATTGTACAAAAATGAATAGTGATATAAAATTTATATAAATAAATTAATCTAAAAGATTTTTTTAAAAAAAAAGCTCTTTAAAGAAATGTTACTTCTAATGAAGGCAAAGAAATGGGGAGCACATGGTTGTACAAATGAGGCCAATTTCTTTTCTTTCTTTAAGATGGAAGAAACAGTGTATTTGGATGAAAATGACCTAAGATCTGCCTTTAAAATAAGTTGAGTCGCAGAATATAATACCTTTCTGACAAGATATACCTCTTAATTACAACAATGAAAAAACCTCAAACAAAATTTGTGCAACTTTGAGACTCTATTGAGACTAGTTATACAAGTCAGCAGATGGAGAAATCATAAGATTTATTATCTGTGGAGTAAGTTCCTGTAAGTTTTTTTGTTAGGGACTGAATCACCTAGCATCACCAGAAGTTAAGTCATACAATGTGAACAAATGTGCTCCCAGCACACAGAAAGTTTTATGTGATGATTCTGTACACCAAAGTGTACCTTAAATAAAAAAGTAAAATGGTTTAAATCTCTCATGTAATCAGCATGTGTTAGCCATGGTTACCTCAGGGAAACTTCAAAAGAACAATCTACAAGATCAGTGTCCACTGTCATTTACTTCAAGCTGTGACCCGCCATGGCACTTATCGCATAGCTCTTTTATCACTGCCCAGTTGCCCCATGGAAATTTAAGCCATCATCCCTGGAAGTATTTTACTGTTGAGCTGCTTATGTTGACTTGAAAACCATGTCTTAAAATACAGCCTGTCTCTGTTACTGAAAATTGAGAAGTGTAACGAAAGGAACATGGACATCTGAGACCCAGGTTTTTAGTTCTTTTTTTTAAAGATTAATTTATGCATACAAGTTGGGGTGTAGGCCAGAGGCATGGGGGTGGGTGAGAGGATTCATCAGAGACAGAGTGGGGAACAGAACAGGCAGATCAACTGAAATACATTGCTGAGGGGAGCAGCGGGTAAGATAGGAGAGGTCTGCTGCGCTATGTGGGAAGCTCCCTGGCTAGGGATCAAACTCGTGCTGCAGTGACTGCGGATAGCTTCATAGTGCTGCAACTTAACCCGTTGCGTCACCAGGGAGGCCCCTAGGTTTTTAGTTCTAATGCCACAGATGACATGATCTTGGTGAAAATAACTTGATGCCTTTAGATCAGTTTCCTCATCTGCAATTTAAGATTAGGTTTCATACATAATATTCAAATTTCCTTTTGTTAACATCTTTAAATAAATGTAGTTGTAATTTATATGCAATAAAGTGCATAGATTTTAAACACATGGTTCTATGAGTTTTCAATGTTGTCTACACCTGTGTAACGACTCACTCATATGAGATCTGGAAACTTTTCGTCGCCTCAAGGAAATTCCTTCATGTCATCCCTAGTCAAAACCACCTGAGAGGCAACAACTGATTTTGTCAGACCACAGCTTAGTTCTGGGACTTCATATTAATGGAATCAAACAGTATGTACTGACTTTTATTCAGCACATACTTGAGATTTATTTGTTATTACATCAATAGTTTGTTCCCCTTTATTGCTCATTAGTTTTCCTTTGTGTGAATATATTACAGTTGTTTATCATTTTCCCTTTGACAGACATTTGAGAGTAATTTTTCAATTTTAAGCTATCCTAACTGAATTTTCTAGCAAAGTCTCTTTTGCTAAGTAATTTCTTTCATTGAAAATGAAGATTTACGTCGCTAGTCAAAGGTTGTATGAGTATTTACTTTTACAAGAAACTGCAGAACAGTTCTCCAAAGTGGCTGTACCATTTTTACTCTCCCACCAGCAATATAGAGAGTTTTGGTTGCTGTACAGCCTCGTCAGCATTCGGTACTGATAATATTTTAAGTTCGGCCATTCTAATGGGTTAAAGTGGCATCTCGTGGCCACTTCTAAAATATATATTTCCTGGGGAAACTCTAAATTTCATGACTTTTTAATTTGAAATAACAATGATAAAACTCACATTTCTTTTCTTCTGCTTTCCAACAAAGGATAAAGTATTTCTGCACGTGAATGGAGTGGTTCATCTGGGGAGATTTGTGATGCGGAATCGGGATGTCATGCTGACAACAGCGTTCATAGATGATATTAAAGCTCTGCCAAGTGCCTATGAAAAGGGGGAATATTTTGCATTTTTGGAAACCTATGGAACCCACTACAGTAGCTCTGGGTCTATAGGAGGGCTTTATGAACTGGTGTATGTTTTGGATAAAACGACCATGCGTGAGAAAGGTACGCAAAAAAATAGAATTTTAACTTCTAATGCTGTTTTAACCAACTCTTATTCCTATTGCTAACCTCTTGTAATGCTAAAAGATTTTAGAATAGAATCTTATGATTTTTTCCTTTGAGAGACTCTCTTCTTGGCCCCTGGAAGCTAAAACCCCATCAGACAGCAATTGGGCTTCCACCTCACACAAAATTATTTGATCTTGAAATACTCAGCACCATACTGAGTAATACACAAAGTTGAATAGCAATTTAGTATTCTTTGGTGATGCTGCTTTTAATGAAGTACTGTTTTACATAGTACTATGTAGTGAAGTGCTAATTTACATAGCCTCTTTCTTGATCAGTAGCTTGGTCCAACTATATGCGCGAGAATTATCTTTTAAGGATTTTGCGTTGTTGGAAGGAAAATACTGTTCTGAATTTTCTGTTAGGAAAGAGGGAGAAATCAGCGTTTACATCCTGTAAGTCTGACATCTTAAAGCCAGGGTAGAAAATTAGCTTGACCTAATGTGATGGCAATTCTAATCACATGGTTTGAGTTGGCTCCATCTTTTTTTTTTCTTTAAGATTTGTTTATTTATGCATACAAGAACTGGGCTGTAGGCCAGAGGTGTGGGCTGTGAGAGGATTCACCAGAGACCGAGTTTGGAGCAGAACAGGTGGATTGCTTGAAATACATTGCTGAGGGGAGCAGCAGGAGAGGCAGGAGAGGTCTGCTGCACCATGTGGAAGCTCCCTGGCCGGGGATCGAACACATGCTGCATTGGCTGCAGATAGCTTCGGAGTGCTGAGACTTAACCCGTTGTGTCACCAGGGAGGCCCGAGTTGGCTCCATCTTGAGCAGGTTTCTAGACATCTTGATATCATTGTAAAGAGGGTCATGGTTGATCATCAGTGACTGCTAGATGTACAGAATAGGCCTAAGTGCTACATAATTATCTTCCTAGTCTATAGGCTTCATCTAAGACTTTCAAAATAGTAGATGCAAAGTGAGTAGGATAATAAGTTTTAATTATTTATTTTGTAAGACATTACGATTAGTTATAATATACTTTAAAGAGGTGAAAGGTGCCAGCATATCTCCTCTCTCTGCCATGGCAGTTTTAGATGTGCCACTTAGAGAGGGAAGTGTTGCCAAAATCACTTCCCAGTCTATGTCAAGTGAAGAATGGGGTTGCAACTATAATCTGCAAATCCAGCGTTTTCCCTGAAAACACTTCACAGATGAAACAAACATAACATGGCCAGGATCCCTTGCACTCGATGCCTCTGTCTTGGCTTGGGCAAGTAGAAGCACTGCCAGGGAGCGTGGACTCCTGCTCACAAGGCTATATCCTCTGAGAGTACAGTGAGGTCTTTGTGAGCACTGCCTATGTATGGGCCCTATTTCAGTAGATAGTACATGGGGGAGAGGCACAAGAGAACTTGGAAAACAGAAGAAAATGGTTCCACAAGGGCGATCAAAGCACAAAGAATCCTTTATACCTAGAGTTACTTTGGTGAAAAAGTTCCATGGGCTAACATCTTTAATCCTGGACAGTTTAAACTTACCCACTTAAGTCTCCTTACCCGCTGGCCTTGATCAACTGGGATCTTTCAGTTAATCCCAGTATCTTTGAAGAGGAAGTCATGTATCTCACTTCTTCAGTGACAGTACCTAAGCACCAAGGCCTGTCTTCTCCCTCAGTCTGGGATGTCCAGCCTCTGTGTGGTCATAGAAAAGCCCCCAGCTGAGACAGGGAATCTAAGCTCTTTGGGGTCATGTAGGTGTTTTCATTGTCATCCTCAGAATCGGCATTTTCCTGCTTCTTAGATTAAGGTGGAAATTCAGGCGTCTGGATTTCTATCTTTGTCTTCCATTTTTATTCTCCTTCCCTTCCCATGAGAAATGCCAACTGATATTTCTCAAGTTTTCACTAATTGTGTATGTACAAAAATATTTGTTGAATGAATGAATGTCTTAGTGCCCCCATTTCTCTACTTCTGCATCTCACTGTGGAACCCTTGGCTTAACTTATCCTATTCCTTTTTCATAAAGCATTTGATTGGTAAGAAATCACATTTTGTGCATATGTATATATGTGTATTGAGTTGGGGGGGTGTTTTGAAATGATAAATGAAAGCCAAAACTGATATGGTCAATGAGTTGAGGTCTGGAATGTTTACTTTTAAATAAATAAATCAGAGGAATAGATAATAAATTGTATAACTGAGTAAATATTAGGATTTTTCTTCCTAATAAGTGGAGCATCCACACACCACAATGAGTCAGCTTCTAAGACTGGTGTCTACTAAATAGCATGTGTAGGGCCAAACAAAGTTGGCATTTATATAAGCCATCTGCCCAAAGCAATGAACTAACTGCCTTACTGATAAACTGAGTCTTCCAAGGAGATCAGGAGCTGTTGATGCATCCCATGCCCGAAGTATGAAGGCAGATCCAGGGCGGTATTCAAGAGCCAGAAAGCACAGGTTTCGGTGTCAACTTGAGTAATTATTAACCAAGTACTACCAGGAGACAATTTAATTGCTCTGTGATTCTGTATCTTCATCTGTAAAATGAGAATAATAATAGAACATACCTTATAATATCATTGTGGGTATTAAAGTAGTTAATACATACAAAATGATTAGGATGATGCTTGGACTATTGTCAGCATTCAATACATATTACATACTGTTGTCGCCCTATACCAGAGTTAAAGGACTTTAATACAACCCTCCTAGTCTGACCACTTCTATACAAAGGGGAAAATGAATGTCTTTTGCCATTAAGTTGACAAGCAAAGTAAAAGTCAAAAGCCATCAGATTCTATTACTAAAGACAAAATGGGGCAGACATGACCTTGCTTTTCACTTTAGTAATGATTTCTAGGAGTCTGAGAACTATGGTTCTTATAAAATAGTGAAACTAGAATTTATGTTGTTATGTTGATGGTCATTATCTAATAATTTTTAACTAAATTCATTTAACAGGTGTTGAACTAAGGGATATACAGAAATGCCTTGGGTTTGATGTGAACATAAATGTAAATGCTGAAACTGGAATCACATCAGAGTTTCATAGAAATAGTTGTTCAGAGATGCATGGAGCTCAAACTAGTAAGTATGGCCCATTTATTAAGTTAAAACGTCAGTGGGAAGAGATATCAATAAGCCCTGCCCTCTTATTTTAAAGCCTCCTTGTTATCAACCCTCTTTACTTAAAATAAAGATGCTTTAAAAGTATTTTACTTTTCGAGTGGTTTCCAAACCACTATAAATACAAGTAATTCATGGACACTTAGTAATCAACATCAGTATAGTGCAGATGGTAGAATGCTCAACTCTCGAAGGTATAATTCAATGCAGTCATTGTGGATTTGTATATTTATTATGGCAATGGCAAAAGGTAAATGATGGAAAACTATCTTGGAGAAAGATTTCCTTTTTCTTCTAACTTTATCAAAGCTTCCATAGTACTATGTATGTATTAATTAAGAAACCCAAAGTCATATCCCCATTTCAACCTGTCACCTGACTTAAAAACCCTAATCTATCCTTACATTTAATCAGTGCATAACCTTTTAAAATATATAAATATCTTTGGTGTAAGTATTAGTTCTGTTGTTAATCTCTAGAAGGTTTAAATGCATGAGGTAATCCAGAGTTTTCAACATTTACTCTAATCAGAAATCTATTTGAGAGCAGTTTTAATAATACAATTGCCTAGGACTCCCTTTATATAGAGTCGAATGATACTGGAGCAGAAAACATACATTTAAAAGCGTATCAGCCACTAATATATGGTCATGGTTAGAAACCACTGGTGAAATGAAAAGAAAGCTGAACTTGTCATTAAATGTCATTATTTCCTTACTTGATTCTTAAAACTAATTGTATAACCTTCAGCTAATCATTCCATCTCTCTGAGTTTCAAATTCTCATCAGTAAAATTTAGGAAGAACAAAACAAAATCATCTTGAAATTCCTCTCCAGTTCTAAACATTTACAACTCTAAAAGACTCACAGACATTTATTAAAAGTATTTAATTTGGACAGGTAAACTAGGAGTGAGATGGTAGAAATTGGGGATGGTAATAAATTTTGCTTTTCACTTTATTCTTTTTGTGGTCTGATATTTTATGATCAAAATAGCTTAAGGCAAACCTATACAAAATATAATTATGAAAGTTAGCATGCAGTAAAAATTATATAGCACATCCAGAAGTCATGTGTGGTTCCTGTATATGCATGTTGATTAAAACTAAATTATTAATGTATCTCTATCATACCATTATAATTTTTAAAAAGATGATTAAAGACTATAACTGTCTACTAATAAAAATTATAGTTAGGTTAAAAATATTACTTATAAAAATAAGTAAGGTTTGTCAGTAAAATTCAGTAAAATACAGAATACTGCACTATACAACTGGGCTTTTACAAATATTGTCACAGAACTATCAGTAATTCACTTACATCCTCCTTCTCTTCTCAGTAAACATCACTCATGATAGACTCATAGATGATGTCATTTCCCTCATAAGAGGAGGAACCCAGAAATACGCACTTGAACTGAAAGAGAAGCTTCTCAGAGGAGCCAAAATAGTTGATGTGACTGACTTTGTAAATTGGGCCACTTCCTTAAACGATGCTCCGGTAATCATAAATCAAAAGGTAAGGAATGTTTCTTTTTATTTTTTTCCCCACCCCCACCCGTTACACCTCTTTCATCTTGTCTCCTTCCTCCTGTCTTAGTCTCAGAAACCTTGCTTTGTTCTTAATGTTCACTAGTTTCTATAAGTATTTTCCTTTGTCTATTTATCTGCTATATAAATATCTGCTATTTTTTTTGTTGTTATTGTCACTTGCTTTACTACACATAATTGTTTCAAACTCCTTCCAACATTGAGTCTTTCCATGTGATAGAATAACATTTCCACTGTGCATAATAAATTCCACATCTTTATCATTCCAGTTCTTTGTGAAGAGGCACTTAGGTTGGTTCCATATCCTGGCTACTGTGATTAGCTGGAATAAACATTTCAGAGCATAGAAAATAATTAGCTTTCCTTCTTAATTATTAAATGACGGGTAAAACCTGTCCCCACCCAACCTGAACTATTAACTAGCTTATATTTAATTTTCCGTAGTAAATTAACTCAGCTATCAATGATCTAGGTCTTTATGTTGCAAATAGTGAATCTTGGAGGAAACACTGCACAGTGTATCACTTGAAATTAAAGGCTACGTGAATATATTAATGAGGTTTTCTAAGTAAAACATTTTTTAATACTCAAGTGTCTGCAGCCATAGTCTATTGAGAGAAACCTGTGGCCTTGATTCTCCTTTTGTTGTGGGCTTCAGCAGACCACTTCTTGAGGAATGTCTTGGCCCAGTCCAAGAATTTCACCCCCCACCCCTTCTCCATGCAGGAAAGTATACTAGTTCTATTTCCAGCTTGCCTGAATGTTAACACAAGTGATTCTACATTTTATCTCAACAGGATAGCTGAACTTTGGTTTATTCTTTAGTTTATTGCTACCAATTAGTTATAAAAATGTCAGTTTAGGGAAATTACATTTATTAATGATTGCCGAGAGACATGAAGTTTAGGATTTCTTCTAGAACAACAACAGTAGAGATAAGTATAGCTAGAAAATAGCATACTGACTTCTTGTAAAGTTTTTGAGGACATTTAAGGCACAAAGTTATGTAATCCACTGCTCCATTTACTAAAAGGATGATACATAATATAGTGTCCCCTTTATGAGAATTCATGGGATACATTATTCTTCTCAATTTCAAGGGTCATTTGTTTCTCTTAGAATCAGGTAAGTTTTTCTTCTATACATGTGAGCATTATATTCAGTTGTTTTAATCAACATACTAGAAAATATAATCAAATTTATGACCCACCTCATGCAAATGGATGAGTCCTCCTGACATGAATTTTGTGTATTTGTGTTGTTTTTGCTTTTATCTTGCCTTTTCCATTCTCATTTCCTCAACCTCTCTTACTCAGCCACATGTCAAGTTACCTTAAGCTCTTCTTAAAGAGGAAGATAACATGGGAAATAATAAAGTTAAAATGGATAAAAATAAACTAATTAACCTACCATTTCAGTGTTGTGAAACTCTTCAAAGTGACATACCACATGATTAAAAAATAAACATTTTAAAGAACTGTAATATAGTGTTCTGTATTTTAATTGTTATAGTTATAACAACAGTGAGAATCCTGATGCAAAAATACTCAACAAAATCTTAGCCAAAAGGATCCAACAATGCACCCAAAAGATAATACATCACGACCAAGTGGGATTTATTCCAGGGATACAAGGATGGTTCAGCATACAAAAATCAAGTAATGTAATCCAACACATCAACAAAAAGAAAAATAAAAACCATATGATCATATCAATAGATGCTAAGAAAGCATTCAACCAAGTGCAACATCCATTTATGATAAAGGCCCTTGAAATCCTTGGGATTGAAGGAACATACCTTAACATAATAAAAGCCATATGCGACAAACCCACAACCAATATTATCCTCAATGGTGAGAAGCTGAAAGCCTTTCCCCTAAGATCAGGAACAAGGCGAGGATGCCCACTCTCACCATTGCTTTTCAATATAATACTGGAAGTCCTAGCCAGAGCAATAAGGCAAGAGAAAGACATACAAGGAATCCAAATAGTGAAAGAAGAAATCAAACTGTCACTATTTGCAGATGATATGATAATATACACAGAGAACCCTAAAAACTCCATAGAAAAATTACTCAAAATTATAGACCAGTTCAGTAAAGTAGCAGGATACAAATTGAACGCACAAAAATGAGTAGCCTTCCTATATGCAAACACTCAGTCTAAAGAAGAAGAAATTAAGAGAACCATCCCCTTCAAAATTGAAGCCAAAAAAATCAAATACCTGGGCATAAACCTAACAAAAGAGGTAAAGGACTTATACAAAGAAAATTACAAGACACGGTTAAAAGGGCCTCCCTGGTGGCGCAGTGGTTAAGCGCTGCGCTGTGGAGCTGTCGCAGCGGCGATGCAACTTCGACACCCAGCTGGGGAGATTCCCACATGGCACGGCAGACCTCTCCTGACTCGCCCACTGCTCCCTTCAGCAGTGTAGTTCTGATCTGCCTGTTCTGCTCCCCGCTCTGCCTCTGGTGAACCCTCTCACTGCTCCACACCTCTGGCCTATACCCCAGCTTGTATGTGTAAATAAATAAATCTTTTAAAAAAAAAGGTTAAAAGATATAGAGGAGGACACACAAAAAATGGAAAGACATCCCCTGCTCATAGATTGGAAGAATTAACATTATCAAAATGGCCATCTTACCAAAAGCAATTTACAGATTCAATGCTATTCTGATAAAAATCTCAGTGACATTCTTCAAAGAAATAAAACAAATATTGATGAAATTCGTATGGAACCACAAAAAGCCTCAAATAGCTAAAGCTCTCCTGACTAAAAAGAAAGAAAATGGAGGAATTACACTCCTTGATTTCAAACTATACTACAAAGCCATAATAATTAAAACAGCATGGTACTGGAACAAAAACAGCCACAAAGACCAATGGAACCAAATAGAAAACCCAGAAATAAATCCACATACCTATGGACAATTAACCTTTGGCAAAGGAGCAAAGAATATGCAATGGAACAAGGTCAGCTTGTTCAGTAAATGGTGCTGGGAAAACTGGACTGCTACATGCAAAAAAAAAAAAAAATGAAGCTAGACTACTACCTCACACCATGCACAAAAACCAACTCAAAATGTACAAAAGACCTGGATGTAAGACCCGAAACCATAAAATTTATAGAAGAAAATATAGATAAAACTCTACACGATATACATCTTAGCAAAATCTTTAAAGACACATCCCCCAAAGCAAAGGAAGTGAAGGAAAAGATAAACAGCTGGGATTACATCAAAATAAAAAGCTTCTGTACAACAAAGAGACAATAACCAAAAACAAACAGGCACCCTACTAATTGGGAGAAAATCTTTGCACACGATACAACCAATAAAGAAAGGACTGATAACAAAAATCTACAAGGAGCTCCTACAACTCAACAAAAACAAAGTCAACAATCAAAAAATGGGCAGAAGAGCTAAAAAGACACTTCTCCAAAGAAGAAAAGCAAATGGCCAACAGGTATATGAAAAAATGTTCAACATCACTTGTAATCAGGGAAATGCAAATCAAAACCACAGTGAGATACCACCTCATACCAGTGAGAATGGCGCACATTAAAAAAAAAAAAAAACAGGCAACAACATATGCTGGCGAGGATGTGGAGAAAAAGGAACTCTTCTGCACTGCTGGTGGGAATGCAGACTGGTCCAACCACTATGGAAAGTTGTATGGTGATTCCTCAAACTGCTAAAAATGGAGCTTCCATATGACCCAGCAATACCACTTTTGGGAATCTACCCAAAGGACACAAAAACACACCAATCCAAAGGGATACATGCACCTGTATGTTTACTGCAGCACTGTTTATAATAGCTGAGATATGGAAACAACCCAGATGCCAAAAAAATAGATGATGGGATCAAGAAGATGTGGTACATATACACAATGGAATGCTATTCAGCATTCAAAAAAGATAAACACATGCAATTCGCAGCAACATGGATGGAACCAGAAGGGATCATGCTCAGTGAAATAAGCCAGAAAGAAGGAGAAAAATATCAAATGGTTTCACTTATAACAGGAATATAGGGGAACCAAACAAGAGAGAGACACCCAGAGAGGAAGGAGGAGGATAAGGGCTCAAAACAGGGTAGAAAAGAGCCCAAGGGACTATGGTGATGGGTCATGAGTGAATCTGTGGTGGGTTACCCAAGGGAAATACATAATGTAAAAGATATAAATAACAATAAAAAAAATTTAAAAAGTTAAGACAATGAAAATCATTCCTAATCTCTTAGATAGGAATAAAAATAACACTCATTCTATCAACAAGCTATATTTGATATGTGTAGTTTAATTAGTTTAGAAGCCTGAAATCAATTTAAATGAAGTTAATACTAAAAGATATTGTCAATTTATTTGTATTTTAGCAAGTTTTTTGATTAAATTATAGCTACTGAAAATATAACTACAAATGGTAGAAAGATAAGAGAGTTGGCTAGTATAAAACAACTAACCCTTAATAGAAAGCCAGAAGGTTCATCAGAAAAAAAGAAGAAGGTGTTCAGGAAAACAACAATAAAAGTACATTTTTATTGTTCCTTATCTTCCTGTGGGATTTTTGATCTAGGATTTGAGGCTCCTCTGAAATTATTACCCTTGTGTGTCCTTCATCTTTATCTCTTTGAACACTATTTATGCATTTCATCCAAACTGCATTTTCTCCATGACCCTCTATTCCTGTATCTTAGATTATCTGGCCTTGACTTTCCTTTGAAGGGTAGAACAAAATGAATTTCTTGCCATAAAAATCAAAATAACTCCACCACATGCTTATGTTATTTGTGCCATTGTGGCAACATTGGTGAGAGGTTTCTTTCTTCTAAATAAATATGACATTGTTGAAATCTAAATCCAACATACTAATCCATAATAGACAACATTAGTGGGCAGTTATGTTGACTTTGTAGAAGTCCTTGATGTATTCTGGATGGGAGCCCATTCTCACTGAAAAGTGCAAATGCCTTTTCTTACTTGACGACTTAAGTCTTAATGGTATTTTTGTTAACGGATGTCCTTTTTTAAAACTTTCAATTTTGAAATAACTTTACTAACAGTAAAATTCACAAATAGTAGACAGTAAAATTGCAGAAATAATAGTTCACATATACCCAGAAGTCCATCTTAATAACTTAAAAAACCATTGTATAAATATAATAATTAGAAAATTAACATTGGCTAGGCCATATCTTTTTCAAATTTCACCAAATTTCCCCTAATGTTTTTTTTTTTTTTTTATACTAGGGTCCAATTAGAATTCCACATTACCTTTAGTTGCCATGCCTCCTCGATCTCCTTCAATCTCAGTTCCCTGGACTATCTTTACTTTTCTGAACCTTGACCTTTGTTGCATGTTAGTCGGTTATTATGTCAAATGTCTCTCAATTTAGAATAAAGAGTAGAATGCAGTTGGCATTTTGGGGAAGAATACCAAAGAAGTAATGATTAGTCCTCAAGTCAATCAGGAATTAAGATGTTGATTTTTTTAATTTTAATGTCTTCACTATATATTACTTTTCATTATAGTGTTTCTGTGTCCTCTTTAAAGTATTGCACTACTTCGAGGTCTTGAAGACACTCTCTACATATTATCTTCTAGAGCTTTATTTCTTTGTTTTTACATTTCAACCTAGAATCAACCTAGTGTGGTTTTATGTATGTGGTATAAGTTAGAAGGTCACTTTTATTTTTAATTTCCCAATAAATATGTCATTGTCTTAGAACAATTTATTGGGAAGACAGTTCTTTCCCCATAGTTTTGCTTGGTTATCACCATCAAAATCAAGTTTTCACATATGGACAGGGCCAATTTTAGATGCTGTTTTTGGCTATGTCAAGTTGGCTGATGAACCCTTCAAAGGGATAGTTCATCTCTATCACCATAGTTTTGATGTCTTGCATTTTCACATGACTTTTTCTGTAGTATTGTCAATTGTATCTATTAAAATAAAGTATATCTGTTTCAAAGTACTGTTGTTTTTCACTAAGCTACTTTTAATATTTTCTCCATTTTATTCATTTTTTTAGCGATTTTACTCTGATGTGCCTAGGTCTAAAAAAAATTAACCGTGCTTTTCATTAATGGGGCATCTTTCACCAAGTTTGAAATATTCTCAGTCATAAGCGCTTCAAGTGTTGCTACTTATATATTCTGTCTTCTGGAATTTAAGTTATATGGATCGTTTCCCTTCTCTTTTATATTTCCAGCTGTATTCCTGTGTTTCCCACCCTTTTATCTCTTCATGCTTCATTGTCAATATTTTCTTCTGATCAATTTTCCAATGTGGTAACCTTGTTTCATTTATGTCACATCTGTTATTTAACCAGAACACTAATTTGTGCATTATAATATCAAGCTCCAAAGTTTATATTCATTTCTTTTTTAAAGTCTTCTATTTTGTTAAATAATTTTCATCTCTCTGCTAAAATTTCAAGCTTTTCCCTTATGTCCTACTTATGTAACCATAGTTATCATACAGTCTGTGTCTGATCACTCAAATCTTGATCCCTCATAGTCTTTTTTAATATCTATTATTTCTACTGGTTCTCAGTCATCCTGCCTTATATACCTACTTATATTTATTTTTATACTTAAATATTATAGGAGTAGTTTGAAGTCTAGAGTGACTTTGTTTTCCTCCAAAGAAAAATATATATTTCTATTTGGAAAACTGGATGCGGGACTATGTTGATTCAATATGGGCTTCTGTTGTTGTGTTACCTCAACTCCAGTTTCCTCTAATTTCAAGGATTGGAATCCTTTGGGTCCCAGCTTGTTTATCTGTGTTGGTTCTGAATTCTGGCCTTTTCCCCCAGTCCAATAATGTACTGTTCTAGCTCTTAGCTCATGGCTGCTCCACTACCTTTTCCTGAGTAAGGAAATATGTGAAGTAGGCAGGCGACCCAAAAATACCTGGCTCAGCACACTGAGTTTCTGCCTCCTCCCTGATCTTAGTCCAGTAATTCTTTATTACTGAGTTAGTTCTTCAGGTCATCAAGCAGATCTTTTTACATTAGTTTTCTTTTGTTCATCTTTACTCATTATCATCAAATAGTTGAAATTATTTAATCTATCATTACCCTTTTGTGGGAATCTGTGGTATATTTATTATCTATTTTTTCTTGAATCTTTATTCCAATTTCCTTTAAATTGTGTTCCCTTGTTTCAAAGTGCTATGCTGCCAAAGGACCTTAATTTATAACAATTTATTTACTCAAAAAACCCTTTATAGTCACCAGTTCAATTTGCTTAAATTAAATAAATACGTGGCACAGTTTTCTATATGTTATAGTCTATCCACTACCACCACTTGGTATATTCTGCCCATATAATTGGAATGCTCCTTTTTTTGCCTTCATACCTTCATAACCTCTAATCTCTGCTAATAAACATTTTCTCAGGAAAGCCTTTCCAAACTTCCATGATTCCACTGTAGCCACTAAGTATCTTCCGCTAGGAATTTGTGTGCAAAATAAATTATTTTACTTTTTTCTCTCTAAATCTAAATAAATTTAACATTGAGATCCCATCCTTCTGTGCTACTGGAAAATTCATTCTTCATTCATTTTCTGGATGAGGTTCAGGGGGTCCTTTCTGGTCTTTCCTGGTTTATCTAAATTAATATAAGAATCCTAATGGACCAGAGGTGGGGCAGGGTAAGAACAAGAGGGAAGGAGGCACAGTGGGGTATGGTGGGGGACTATGGGTCATTCATTGGTGGGTGCACTATAGTAGTGATGCCTGATGGGGCTCCTCATGTTACCTCACATAAAAATAAATAAATATATTTAAAAAAAAAAGAATCTTGATGCTTCTGTCTGAGAAATGGAGATGTTGTGTATGTATTTAGCCCATTGTAGTCATCCTGATAACCTCATTGTTCAAGCTCACGTGTTCACTTGAAGTCAAGTGCTTCCAAGTCTTCCATGCCACGACTGTGCACAGGAAACTCTTGACAAGACGGTAGCCTTGGCCCTTGATCTCCAGCTTCCTGGGGGCCTGCCACAGGTCTCGCGTCTCCCTACTTCCAAAAGTCCCTGCTAGTCATGGTTTCCTCTACTGGAGATACATCCTAATACCATCGCCTCCCTAGTCTAGAGGAATTCCCTTCCTGGTGACATTCTTCCCATGCTCCTCCCAGTAAAAATTTCTCAGTAAGTTCAAGCCTTTAAAGGAAAAAAAGGCAGCAGAGTTTGCCCTTAGGGGTATTCTGGACCTGACCTTGCACACAAACCTCCCCTTAACAGGAGATAGAAAGCAAGAACCGGGCAACCTTCTGAAAGAGTGGAGGAGGGAAGAAGGCAGCAAAAACAAATCACAAAATCATGTCACTAAATTATCCTGCCGAAAGTGCAGATCCATTATTTTCATTTTTAAACATATATACCTCTCCTTCTCGCTGTTTCCATTTTAAATTTATCTGTATGATTACTTTAACTTCAGTCTCCTTCCCACCATAATGTGATCTCCATGATCACAGAGATTAGCTTTGAGCATTAATTAAGTCTTAAAAATTAATATATCTGGAAAAATAACCATTCAATAAATATTTGTTGAAATAATGAATCAGTAAACAGACCTAAAATCAAATGTTTTGTTTTCTTGTAGCTATCTCCTATATATAATCTGATTCCAGTGAAAATGAAAGATGCACACCTAAAGAAACAAAATTTAGAAACAGCCATTGAAGACTATGTCAATGAGTTCAGTGTACGAAAATGTCAGCCATGCCAAAATGGAGGCACGGTGATTCTGCTGGACGGAAGTTGTTTGTGCGCCTGCCCGTTGTATTTTGAGGGACTTGCCTGTGAAATCGGTAAACAAAGAATTCCTTAAGGTGAGAACAGCTTATTTGAACTAATTAATGATGAAAATATACACTTTGCAGCTATTTCATTTGAAAACAGGCTCTTGAATTAATTTGTACTTCTAGCTTATCGACATAAACAGACTAAAAATTGAATGAATAGTCGAAATGGACAAATTAGCCTTCAGATGCCATTTACATGCAGTTTTAACATTTGTATCTGAACATTTAAACCGAATTATTAAAAAAAAATAAATTGCTGTACTTGTATTTTTTTTTCTTACGAATTTTTATTTTTATTAGGGAATAAGGGGTAAGTTGAGAAATGTTGCCAGGGTTATGCCCCATGAATAATTGTATTATTTTAACCATAACGAAAGTTTATATAAAGAGAAAAGTTTACAGAATAATAACAAATATCCAAATAATCAACATCCAGAATTAGCAAATGTCACACGTCACACACATGTACATCACATGTGCTTCATATATGTACATATATCCTTTGTTGTGTTTACACCAACATATATGCATAAATATTTCAGAACCTCTTTTTAAGAAAAACAGTTAGAGACACAGTAGAGTCCTTTGTACCACATCTCCTTCCCCCAGCAAGCCCTGGATTTCCTCCCTCACACACTACTTTGACCAGTCACTTTCCTTACCCAGTGTGTATTTGTCCAATTCATGATTTTGTATTTGTACTAAATCCCTGTGTACTAGTAAAAATTCTGTATTGCTTGGAATGTTAAGATTTACATAAATGATATTTACTGATTTTTAATTTTGCTGTTTCAACTTTTCTAGCGTTTTGCACTGTGTTTTATAGATAGTCATTTGAAATCATATTTTACAAGGAGGAATAACTTCAGCCCATGTTTCTGATCATAAGAGGATCTGATTAGTCTTTGACCTGGTAGAATTAGTTAGAATCCTATCAGATATGTGAGAGCTTAACCCAAGAGTTACTCCTCTCTTCACAGGATAGCTACTAAGATTAACTTCCTACAACAGTCACAGCTTGCCTTTCTTATTGAACAAATGCAAATTCCTATAAGAAAATTTCTGAAACAACTCTATATTATTTTCCTTAAAACGATTCCCAGTTTTAAGCTGTGTGTTCAACCAGACTTTCAGTTCTTACGACAATATTTTTAATGTTACAAAACTGATTTTGACCCTTCCTAGTAAACATATTTAGAATATGGTGGAGATGGTAACAATCTATATAAGCTATTTATGACTTAAAGTTAGAATAATTGATTTATAAGTATATATTAACCCAAACTCTCATCTCGCTATAGTGTCCATTCTTGGAATGTATTGTCCAAAAATTCATGCCACTGGTACTCAACCTCTATTTCCTTGCCTATTATGAATTCTGCTCTCTGCGTTCTTCAACTCTACCTTCTAATTTTCTAGTTGTCGTTTTTTCCCAGCTACTTGTATTCCATCCTTTAGTGAATATATCGAGAATTTTATTCAATTATTTTTCTGTTTGACTACTTCAAATTTTACTATTCTTCTTCTTTCCTAGCCTAATGGATGATTATCCTACTTTTATCATTTTTGACAAACTGAGTAAGTTCATATGGAAGTCTTTCAGATTGCCCCAGAATACACCATTTCTGCAGCACAGTTCTCTGCCTATTAAGTCTGCTAACTCATTCTCCTGACATTTTTTCTTCCTGGAGTACTTAGCAATTTTTTTATTGCAGGCTTAGTCTTCAGTGGAAATTGTATCCTGTGGGGACTCTGGCTACTCTGGGTAATGACGGTATGCCTTGGTTTAGCTGCTTCTTGGGAGGTCCTGCTGTTGTCGTCAGATTTTTATGTAAATTATTGATTCTACATCTTGTGTTTCTAGGATAATAAAAACCAAGTGCCTGCTCCCTTTTTATGTAACATTTTATTAGTACTCCAGTGTCTCTGGTTGACTTTTAGCACCTGCTCCAGGCTGGTCTACCAGTTGCTTGCTGAGAACCCAGACCTTGGGGAAAACTTCTTGCCAAATCTTTTCTTCAGGGAAGCTCTTCAAGGCATCCAATTTCATCAGAATGTTCCATTCCAGCTTCCCACTTAAACTGGATCTAGTGGATCATGGGACTGAAGACCCTGAGACATCATTTTTCTTTGTACATACTATTGACTTTCTCTGGACTCTCCTGCAGCCTTCTCCCCTGCCAACCAATCCCACCATCCTCATTTTCTTTCATGGGTATTCTTCTACTCCTTCTAGAACAGTGGTTCGCTCAACCTGATTGTTCATTAGATTTCCCTTATTAACATTTTCTAAAAGTCAAAAACAAAAACAAAACAGATGTCATCCCAAGCCAATCAAATGAGGGCCTTTGTGGTGGATCCTGCCTGGAATAGTTATTTTTTTTTCTCCTTTTTTTTCTCCTCTAACCTATAGTCAGGATTGAAAACCCCTGTTCTGGACCCAGGCCAATTAATCCCTCTTAGGTGAGTTTCCACCAGTTTCCCCAGGAGTCAGTGCCGTTCTGTGTTCCTGGAGTACTTTGCCTTCTGCTCCTCAGCACTAATCACATTCACTCTGCCTGCTCAAGATGAATGACCCCACTAGTTTGGAAACAAGTCTTCTTAAACCTCATTCCATTCACAGCACCTAGATAGTATCTGATGCATCACAGTGCAGCAGGGCAAGGGAGTTAATAAATGGAACGGTGGATGGATGCAAGTTGAAGTCCGTTAGTCATGCAGCAGTGATAATCTGTTGTTTTCTCTGGTATTGCCTGCCAAAAAGAAAATAGACTTGTTGGCTTCCCTGGGATAATATGGGAGGAAAAACACAAGGACCTTCCAATATAGATCTGCCCCTGGAGATAGTCCTTGCTGCCAAGTGGAAAGCAACATATTTCATAAAAATCTCACCAAAGTCTGAAGTCGCCTCACTCTAAGATCCAGAATGTTTCTTTTCCTTCTTAAACTCCTATGATGTTTCCATTTGTTATGCCCTAATGAGGAGAGTCACAGTGAAATATGCCAGGACTGCTTTCTCCCACAGGCAATGCCAATCTCTAGCTAACAAAACAAAATTAAATTAAAAAGAGAATGTTGGTTAAAAAGACTTTAAAGTAATTGCCAGAGTGCTTTGTATGATTAATATGTTCCACCAGTTCCATTACCACAAGTCTGGACCAGGCAGTTTCGCTCTTGTTTACATAATTGGTCTTGTTTGGTTGTTCATCTATATGTGCATGCTTTGGCTCAGCCAGGACTGGGAACCTACCACAGGCACAGCACTCTGTTCTCATTAGTCTTCACTCTCCCTCAATTCATAGTCTTCAAGGGAAAATGCTTGTTGTATTTGTAATCAAAAACTATCAGTTTCATGCTAAACATGGAGCTTCCATACGACCCAGCAATACCACTTTTGGGAATCTACCCAAAGAACACAAAAACACTAATCCAGAAGGATACATGCACCCATATGTTCATTGCAGCACTGTTCACAATAGCGAAGGTATGGAAGCAACCCAGATGTCCAAAAATAGATGATTGGATCAAGAAGATGTGGTACATATACACAATGGAATACTATTCAGCATTCAAAGAAGATAAACACATGCAATTTGCAGCGACATGGATGGAATTAGAGGGGATCATACTCAGCGAAACAAGCCAGAAAGTAAGAGAAAAATAACGAAGGGTTTCAATTATAACAGGACTATAGGGAAACCAAATAGGAGAGAGACACTTGGGTGGGTGGGGGGAGGGAGAGGATAAGGGCACAAAATGGAGTAGAAAAGGACACAAGGGACCACGGAGATGGATCACGGGTGAATTGGTGGTGGGTTACCCAAGGGGAATACAAAATGTAAAAGATATAAATAACAATAAAAATATATATTAAAAAAAGCTATCAGTTTCAGTTATGTGAAATTGCTACTATTTGGTCATATTTTACAAAAAAAAAACAAAAAAAAAACAGAATTTCATGTATATCCCACTTAATAAAAAAAAAGCCTTATGAGTGGCATATGGTAAGGCTGCCCACAAGGCAACTGGCTATATACAACCTTGTTCATTAGAGAATACATACTTAATACCCTAGAACTTTTGAAAGGTTTGGGGGAAAAATGGCAAGAAATGATCAGCTACAAAGAAGAAAATGCAAAAATCAAAAAATGTTCCATTAAATGTCAACAACATTATCATAAGACTATGTCAACTTTATTGTTAGTCTTGTTAATAAGCATCTCATACATTTATAAATAAATTTTAAGTTAGATTTTCTCACTTCCCAGGAATTTTCAAGAATGCACAGGATTGCTGAGGGAACACAGTTGCTGAACCATTGACTGGCAAATAATATCAAAAGCAAAATTCTCAAAAATAATTTTCAAGTTTCTTTTTAACTGCAAAGAAAATGGTTATTGAATGTGCTGTGCATTTTAATATGTTCTATATGATATAGAGAGGAGTGCTAAAAATAAAAGGTGCTTTATGATATTAAAATAACCATGAGAATGCAGGATAATTCCTCCTTCCTGCCCCTAGAAATCTGGGTAAATCAAAAAAGAATTAGGATTTGTTAAATCTGAGCAAATAGTGAACTCTGCTCTTAAACCATTGTTGAGCTTTTGATGCAGAGCATCTGAGCGGAGAAGGAGTTACAGTAACTACTGACAATTTCTTACCCTTGTAATCAGAAAGTCAAACAAGAAAAGAGCTGAAATTTGACCAGACCTCAAAGGGTCAGCCTAATGATTTACCAAGATCCCCTCTACTGAAAATGGGTGGTAAGATGTCAGTCCACTGTTGACAGGAGAGCCTCCGATTTCCTACAAAGGTGGCCACTCTGGTAGGGCATTTCCAGCAGGGGGCAATATTGAAACACCAGAAACTGCCGAATTGGAAGCAGCACAGAGGAGAAAGCCTGAGGCCTGAAATGGGAAGAATTTCAAGAGAAGGTGAGGACTTCTGGCTACTTGGCATTGCAGGTTCAGTCTGCTTGTGGCTTGCAAAAAGCAGATTCTGACAAGGGAAGTTTTAACTTAGCCACCCACACCCAACTTCTCTGTCCCCACAACTCATGTTTATTATCCGCTACAATGCTACGAGCAGTGAAATACTTCAAGAGAAAGGAATGATGTGGCCATATAACAACAGACAAATGACTAAACAATAGATAAGTCACCAGAAAAGTCACTAAGTCCAAGAATAATGACATCTCTTCATGGAATTGAGATGACGCATATAATGACTTGACAGCTAAACAGACAAACAACAAATGGTAGTTGTCACTATTCTTATGATGCTAGCTTATTGATACAAATCCTTCCAAGATTAAATCTTAAAATTGAAAATAACCATGTATGGCAGAGTAGTTCTGTACTCTCCACTAAATTTTGAGTACAGTGTGGGTTTTTTTGAGAAATATTTTTTTAATTGCAGCCAAATATACATTACATAAGATTTATCATTTGAACCATTTTTAAGTATACAATTCAGTAGCACTAAGTACATCCCATTGTTGGGCAATGCAGTTGCATCACCGTTGTCCGTATCATCTCAAGAACTTTTCAACATCCTAACCTGAAACTCTGCACCTGTGAATAACAGCTCCCAGCCCTACCTCCCCAGCATTGCTAACCACTCTCCTACTTGCTGATTCTTTGAATCGGACTATTTTAGTTACCTCACATAAGTAGAATCAGAGATCATTTGTCCTTTTGCGTCTCATTTATTTCACTTAGTGTGATGTCTTCAAGAATTTCATTGCAATTTATGGCTGGACAGTATTTCACTGTATGTATATATTATATATATACAATATGTACATACAAACCATATTTTGTGTATGCATTCCTCTGTTGAAGGACACTTGCGTTGTTTCTACCTTTCAGGCATTGGGGATAATGATGCTATGAACATGTACAAATATCTGAGTCCTTTTCAATTTTATTGGGTATTTATTGTAGTTGCTGGGTCATATATTAATTCTATATTGGGTTGATTTAGTTTTTTTTTGTGTGTGTGTGAAATCACTACACTGTTAGCCATTTTACATTCCAACCAGCAATGCACAAGGATAGCAATTTCTCCATATCTTAACCAACACTTACTGTTTTGTGGTGTTTATTTTTCTGATTACCATCTTAATGGAGGTGAAGTAGCATTTCATTATGGCTCCTGCTTTACCTAATGACTAATGACCTTGAGTTGATTGATGTAAAAGATATTACATGTATTATTTTTGAAGAAATATCTGTTAGTCCTTTGCTTATTTGTTAGTCAGAATGTTTTGTTGTTTTTGTTGAGTTGTAAGAGTTCTTTATGTTTTGGATATTAATCCCTTACCATAGAGATGATCTGCAATTTTTTTCCCATTTTGGGGGTTGCCTTTTCACTCGACTGATAGTGCTTCTTGAATCACAAAAGTTTTTAAGGTTGGTGCAGTCTGATTTATCTACTTTTTCTTTTGTGTCTGTGCTTTTGTTATCATAGCCAGGAAATCATTGGCTCCAGTGTCAATGACATGAAGTATTTCCCCTGTGTTTTGTTACATCTTATGTTTAGGTCGTTAGTCCCTTTTGATTTAATTTTTACATATGTTAGGTAGGGCTCCAACTGCATTCTTTACCATGTGGTATCCAGTTTTTCCATTGTCATTTGATGTTGTTTTTCATAAACATGTACTAGTCACTATTTTCAGTCCACCCAGAAAGCTCAAGGGAAAGGAGAATGGAGATGACCTCGCATCATTTCATAACCTTTGTTCTAATAAATTAATTTTCACAGCTACATTATAGATAGTCCTAATGCCTCTCATAGCACTATTATGTGGTAGTATTAGGTTCCAAATGGTAAAACAGAACTGAAAATAGAAACACTCTTATTCCCCTAACCAAAAGGAAAATTATCACTAGATTACTACTCAGGTGTATTTGTATTAGATCATGAATAATTTTGTACTTAGGTAGGCTTCCTGCTTGACAATCCCACTGTAAGCAAAAGGGTAAGTTTGAGTAACTTTTCGAATGGAAAGCATAGGTGATTCTAAGGTAAAAAAAGAAAGCGAGCGAGAGAGAGAGAGAGAGAGAGAGAGAGAGAGAGAGAGAGAGAGAGAGAGAGGAAGAGGGAGAGAAGGGAGGGAGGGAGGGAGGGAGGGAAGGAAGGAAGGAAGGAAGGAAGGAAGGAAGGAAGGAAGGAAGGAAGGAAGGAAGGAAGGAAGGAAGGAAGGAAGACCAAAACTAAAGGAAAAAGAAAAATCTAGAGATGCTTCAAATTGATTATCTTAAACAAATTTGAACTCATATTCTAAAAGTTTAAAAGAAAGGCATAAGACTACACCAATATGTATTCTGTATTGAAGTGGAAATATTCCTATTTCAAAATTAAACTGACAACAGATTAGGAAAATGAATATATCTGCAATTAATTGACAATGGGGAAGGGAAAGAGCTCAGGTTGGTGGAGTGATCCATTGTCCCCTTTGGCATCCCTAAGTCTATGAAATCTGAAGGCACATCTGTTATTTTCCAGCCTGTCTGTCTTCACCTTCCTGATGGGAAGGACACTGGGAATGAATGGATGGACAGATGAATGAATGATTTGGGAAGGAATAAAGGAAACATGGAAGGACTTGTTTTTCATTCATTCATTGAAGTGCAAATTATCGTCCACAAATTATCGGGAGCTTTGACCAAACCACTTTTGTTTTTTGTTTGTTTGTTTGTTTTATTGCATAGAAGAACTGGGGTGTAGGCCAGATGTGGGGTTGGGTGAGAGGATTCACCAGAGACAGAGTGAGGAGCAGAACAAGCAGATTTACTGAAATACACTGCTGAGGGGAGCAGTGGGCCAGACAGGCGAGTTCTGCTCTACCACATTGGGTTAGCTCCCGGGGCTAGGGATGGATCTTAGGCCATAGTGGTGGTAGCTCTGAGACTTAACCCTTAGGCCGCCAGGGAGGCCCAAGGGCATGTATTTTGATGAAGTCAGTTAATTTTTGCTTTTTAGAGAGTGAGATAAAAGAATTACAACTGGATTTTACTTCTGAGAAGAATACACAGAACTGAAGAGGTGAGAAGCCAAGTACAGAGAATAGCAAGAGACCATAGACCCCACAGAGTCTCATGAGTCCACCAGATAGACAGATAAATACATGGATGGATGGATGGATGGAACAAACAAGAAGGTAAGATACAAATAATAACCAAAATTACAAAGCAGTAAGTAATGAGTATGTAATATATACTGCTTTTATAAGCTTTGTTCTTTGTCTCTTTGCTCTCCAAGTTAAAGTTGTTTGATAAAAGATTCTTCAAGCACAGTTTAGATTATTCCTCCGTTGTACTATTTCATCAATTCTTTTAGAGTTTAGGAAACAGTTGTCTGGAGTTAGATTTAAATGGCAAAAGCAATTTTTCCCTGTTCTTCCTGAGTTTTTTTTTTTTAAGATTTTTATTTATTTTTGCATACGAGCTGAGGTGCAGGCCAGAGTTGTGGGGCAGTGAGAGGGTTCACCAGAGACAGAGTGGGGAGCAGAACAGGCAATTGACTCAACTACACTGCTGAGGGGAGCAGCGGGCGAGGGAGGAGAGGTCTACCTCCTGCCACACCATGTGGGAATGTCCCTGGCGGGCATCGAACTCACACCACAGCTGGCCGACATCTCCACAGTGCTGCTCTCAACCTGCTGCACCACCAGGGAGGCCCTTCTTCCTGAGTTTAAATACAAAACTCTTTTTTCTATTGGAAGTTGAAATAATTTCTTCTGGAATTCATCAATAAGTTATTCCTTCCAGGAATAACTGAAAGGGTTAAAGCTTTCTTTATCAAATTCAGAAAGTGAAAAATTTATTTTGTTTTCAAGACAAAAAATGGAGAAATAAGCCAAAACTAGGAGCTGCCCATTTCCTCCTGCACAACCTCATACAGCCATCCTGTTCTTACCCTGCGTCCTGCCTGCTTTCCACTTGGCTACTCCATATCTATCCGAGCAACGGGACCAGAATTTCCTTGCATTTTATGAATCTTTTCTGTGAGTTTGAGGTTTTTTTGCTGGCACACTTCACATGCATCTTGCTAAGAAAAAAAAAATTTTATAAAATAAAGATGTTTGAATGAACAGGTTCTGGGTCTGGAAACTTGAGGGGTGACTTTGTGTTCCTGTACTTTAATCACTATCCAAGAGCAACAGTACAGTTACCATCCCCTAGTATTTGTCATTATTTTAGCCAAGAATTGTCCTACACCTCCCATAAATGATGGGCTTCTCGGGGCAGGCTGTACACATGCCGAATTAGTGTGCAAACTGTGTACCGCTTTCATCAGATTCTGAAAGGAGACCATGAGCCAAAAACAGTTTAAAAAAATAAAATCTGCTCTAGTATCTAAGAGTAACAGAAGGAAGTATGAAAATTAATTCACACTGGAGGAGTTTCAAATCTAGTTGGGGAGCCAAACCCCATGCAATGGGAGAACCATAAAAGGCAAACATGTCTCAGTCTGCAGTTCAGAAAAAGGGGAGAGCAGGGAGGTTGTGACCCAGAAGGCTTCCTGGAAGAGGTGAGACTCCACTGTCCTCCTCTCTTAAGGGTCTTTTCCACATAGGCTAATGTTGGGTGCTTTAAGTAATGAGCATTTGTTTCTTCCCCATAATCATTCAGGCTATAAAGTTGAAACCCTGGAAGAGTTTACACACATTTCCAACCCCTATGCTAATACTTTCAACCATGTTTCTCTTAAAGCCTGATAAATACAACACTGACAATGATTTTAAATGATGATCAGTTTGCAGTGCTGTCTCTCCATTTTCTTCTAAATTAACTTAAAAAAAGTAGAAGCTGCTGGTTTCTGCAAGCAACCCAGGGTCTGTGGCCTCATGTTCTCCACTTAGCTGTCATCTTCAGGGAGTGCCAGCCAGCGAGACTCATTTTACCATTAGCTGAACAAAAACAGTTTTTCAGTGCAAATGTATATTTAAAAAAAAAAAAAGGGAAAACAGGTGTCCAAGTATTTGAAGAATTAGAACCACTTCGGCATTCTCTGAGCTAAGTTTCCCTCCAGTAGCAGGAATAATAGCAGTGCGTAAACCACAAAATTACGACGTTACCTTCTTTATATAGTATCACCATATCTGTTGTCTTCATTGCATTTCCTGTTTCACCTCCCTGCTCAAGGACTTACAGCCATTACTGACTTCACAGGAAATACACTCACATGCATATGTTTTTTGAAATATGTTGTTTTTTTTCCATAAAGTGATTATGTTCCAAAAACTTACTGGATTATGAATTGTAGCTGGGAGTTTTATCTTTTACCTGTTTTTCTGAGCAAAAATAATTCTCTAAAATATGTTTTTGAGAGAGTGCTGAATATGTTTAAATTGCAACCAAGAATTACCTTAATCTGCATTTAAAATAAGCATAATTTGAATGGGAATTCAAATAAATGGGCTGAAATTCAAAATGTCTTAACCCAAGATTTGTCTGTTAGGTAACATTGTTAATGAAATTGCTAGAATTCTGTTGATCATGTATTTTTTTGTCTAACTTACTGGTACAGAGAGAAAATCATAGGTTGTCTGACGACAAGTCATCATTATTTAGAGCATAGTGAAAACCTATCCATAAACTTGGTAATAGACAGTATCAGAGAATCAGGATTACTTCTCCCTGTAAAGCATGTTTGGTGATCAATACACCATCTCGTTATTAGGCTACCTGTTCTACCTTTTAGAGACTGGGCCTCAAACTTGCCTGTACTTTGGAATAACCTGAGAGTCTTAAAAATTACTGATGCCTGAGTCTCCAATATGGAAATTTTGATTTAATGGTCTGGGGTGAAGCCTGGGAACTGGGATTAGTGAAAGCTTTTGAGGTGACATATTCAAATATGCAGCCCTATTTGAAACCACTCCTTTAGATCCTAGGCTGAGCCCCTGATCATCTCTGCTTCAGCAGATAATAAGAGGCTTTCTGTTCTGCTACAGAATATCTCCATTTCAAGGTCTTCTGGGTCCTAAAAGCATGCCTGGGCTCTACACCTGTCTGTCGTTGATCTCTCACCTCCATTCATTTATTGAGCATTTATTATATGACAGAGACTGTGTAATTTCAGATCCATGACTACCCACCTCCCCCTTACTGCTCCTCAAGTCCACTCCCCTTTAAAATACCTACAAGTTTCAAGCCAGATCAGGTTCCATTCTACCACCAAAACTTGGTCCAGGCTGTCTTCCTGCGTTGTCCTGCCAATGATTCTATCCATATTTCTAAATGCATCTTGATTGTGAAAAGCATTTTTGTGAATAAATCATAGGGTAGCTTATTTTTACAAAGTGATTTGGTATTATAATGGTTCTAATTAGTATTAATTGAACAGGAAATAAAGAAATTTGGTAACTTTCCTAGGCAGATGCAGTAATAATTGTAACAAGATCTAGAAATCAGCAACTCTAAATTAAGTTATCAGTTGACTTTCTTTTGCAATGGGAAACAAAGATGATTTTCTGTACTTAAAATGACTTTAGTATCAGGTTATATATTCAAAATAAAGTAAGTAATTCACAAAATGTGTCCAGAGAAGTATCATCGCTCACTGTGAGAAATCTGACTACTTGGGTGCAAATGCCATGTGCCCTTAACTCAAGAATATCTGATTCACTAATGTCAGAGTTTGAGGCATCTGAAGCTAACGAATGCTACCAACAAAACAAACAAACAAACAAACAAACAAACAAACAAAAACCCATATGAACCTAGTTTTGTTAAAAATATAAAGTAACATGCAGAGTAACATTATATGATAAGTTTATGAATATTGCCATCATTTAAATGTTGGTGAGATCAATTTTATTACATTTAAATTTGTTTATTAAAATTACAATGATCCTTCTGTTCCTTTTAAGATGATAAATGTTGCTAACAATTACAATATACTTAAAATAGAAAAATCAAAAAATTAGCAAAATACAAGAATTATCTCCACCCAAGTCAACCACTGTTAATTTTTAGAATGAGTCCTTCATTCATAGATAATGGATAAACAGGTAGATAGATAATAAATGGATAAATATATAGATCTACAAATGTAAATTGTATGTAAAATAGGTTAATAATATACACAGAATTTAATATATAAGTACTTTAAACAAATTTCTCTCCATCTTTCAGACTTCAAAACTTTCCCTATACCTGTCCTCATATCTCTATAAAAATGTAGTTCACTGAGTAAACTGGCCAGGTACACAAATGCTCTGAGGGCTAATTCAGAGAGTATGCAAATTAGCCTTCCATATCAATGTGTGAAACTGGACAGACCACACAATTGAAAAAAGGAAGTACACTCTGCACAGCTAACTTGCACATTCACTGAGTTACAGCATCTCGGGTCGCTGTGTGCCAGGCACATCAACTCTTTTCAATAAAAATGGTAAGTAAAATATTTTATGACCCTCCCTGTTTTGGCAAATATCTAATCTTCTCTACATAGTACAGAGAGGGGTGTGGTGTTTCACAGCCAGGTCTTCTAAGCCTTTCGAATTTTTGCTTGTCCCACAGTTAATTAATTTGTTAAGAAAAAGCTGCTGAGTACTCAGTGTATCAGTTGAGGGACTGGAGTCAAAGTTCCTTTTTCTGACTGTATTCTTCAGAATAGAGGAAGAGTTATGCTTACTGAGAGTTCTATTCTTTGTCTTTTGTCTCCTAAGATATCTGGGTGCCAGAACCAGGAATCTAGTCAAGTTTCCAACTATGAATACTTTGAATCCCAGAAGAGAAATCCAGTGATAAATGTTGGCCAATATTGCTGATGATCGGCACCATTTTGACAAAACAGTAGATTTACAAAAGCTCTTTTGTTTTAAAAAATACATTTTATTGTTTTAATTAAGATAAGCAAACACAGCCCTGATAATGCAAACCTTAGGGGAAGTTTATGTCCCCAAAGTTAATGGAAAGGCATTATTTGGCTCACATTTAAAACAATCACCAGGTTCCCAATTGTACCATAAAAATTACCTTAACCTATAATGTAGCTGAACAATAAATGTTAATTAATATTCTGCTACAGCTTCCTATTATTTCCCCATAAAACTGTGTTCTAATTCATGTATATTCCTTTGCTACTGTAGTTTGGAAGAGAGCCAATTTTCGATCCCCACACCTCTAATCCCCAAAAGACAGATGGTTATGAAGTCTGTCATATGAAGACAATTACTTCCTTTGCCACCCCCTGGTGAGACCGTAAGGATTGAGACAGTTACTCCTCAGGTGACTCGTGGGGGAGGAAGTTCACTGCAGAATTGGAATACAGAGGACATAGGGTTCATGGGACTTATTTATAGTTGGAAACTTCTGGACTGGAACTGGGAGTACAGCAATGAGAGTATATCCTTGCCAGGGGAAGAAAAGTCTAAAAACCTCTCAGTCCCAAATATACCAGGATAGTTGTTCACCTGATTTGTATCCAATCCAGTTTTTATCCCACATACTGAGTTTTTATTTCAATGATTTGTTTTTCTTTCCAATTTCTGGAATTAGTTGTATTTTACAATCACTAGTTCTTTCCTAATGTTAGCCTATTTCTGTTTAAATATTCTTATACTTATCTATAGTTATTATGAGTCTACTTGTTTCTTGATGGATTCTAAAGTCTTAAAGTCAATTCCAGATTTTTCTCTTATTTTAATTTAGTTTTATGGAAACTTATCTTTCCACTGTTGATTTTTTTTTCTTTTGTTTAATAGTTTTCTTCCTGTATTTTGAAATTTCATGTTGTAGACTCATTTTAAGAATGCTTGTTTAGTTGGTTGGTGTTCTCTCTGCCTGCCTTCTCTCCACTTTATCTAGTATAGTCCTGATCTCTACTTATTTCTGAGTACTTCAGTCCGGAACCAGATATATACTAACAGTTGTATGATCTAAGTCAACACTAATAATGCGCATTTAGTTATTCATTACTAAGTCAACTGACAGTCACATTAGTCCTGGTCCTGCTTCTGGATTTGAGTCTAGCAAAGAGTTTCAGCAATCTTATAATGCAATGCTGTTCTATGTAAGATGTTCAACAGTGTATCTGGTCTCTACTCACTAGATTTTAGCACCCCTACTCCTACACTTTCCCTAATAAAACTGTCCCCATTTGAGGCAATTTTTGGCAGCAGATCACTTGTTTTATTTTCATGGTGCCAACAATGGGAAACAGTAAATCTGTGTTTGCCCGTCATTTCAGAGTAAACCTAGCTCAGGTTTTCAGGTTCACCTATAGGAACTGATCAACAAATGCTTTGGAAGCCTAAACCAAGAGTCTGCCTCACCAGTGCTCCATTCCCATTCTCACTCACTGCCTTTCTGTTCAGTTTTGTGCTATAGAAAGGTTTGTCTTTCTACAAAGGGGGGCAGGGGAGGAGGAGGCAGTGTGTAGCTGTCTTTAAATTTTCTCATATTATAGTCTATCATTGACATGGGTCAGCTCAATGAGAAAACCACAAAACTTTAATTTACTGACCAGAAGTTGGTTTCTCTATCTCTTTCCCCTCATTTCCTTTTAGCTCCATGTTTGTCCTTTTTCTTTTCTCCCCTCATCCTTGATCAGTGACATTGGGTAAATCAACAAAGTAGGGGAAATGTGTCAGCACCAGAGTTAATGAGATATTGGAGAATTAGTCCAGTTTCTTCCTGATGAGACACTGGGAGAATTAGTCTCATTTCTTTCATGTCTCTGTCACCACACTTTAACCCTATCCCAATCTATTAAGACAATGGTGTACTCCCTAAGCCAACAGCATCTACATTCCCAGGAACTTACTATGGATGTTTGGACTCCACCCAGGACCTGCTGAATAATCAGTTCTGAGAGTGGGACCCAGCCCCTTGTATATTAAAGTCCTTGGGGTGATATTGATGCAAGCTAAGGTTTGAGACACTAAAATATAGCTAAGGCTTACTTTGTGGTTCTCAGCCTGGCTGCAATTGGAAACACCTGTCAAACTTTAAAATCCAGTTTCATGAACCCTGAACCCAGAGATTCTGATTCAGCTGGCCTGAGTGAATCTCATGTACCTTTTTCCTTCTAAATTCCCCCAAATGATTGAATCATTCAGCCAAAGTTTGCTTTAGTCATTCATTTACTTTCTGAGCCGATTTTGATGATCACCTATGCCAACTCTTACCCAATGTTTCACGAATTCATAATGGAAATGGGTAAACTTTTAGAGAGCAATTTTTTTTTTATCACTACTGAGGTAACCGGTTTACAACACTATATAATTCAGAGGTCTAGGCGCTCAGCTCTTCAGGTATATGAGGGAACAAACTTTTAAATGAATCTTATTTAGTGTTAGGATTTCTTGAGTTTGAATTTTAGTGCTGCCCATTATCTGCTATGTGACATTAAACAATTTTTAATAGAATTATTTAAGGATTTAACAGACCTAGTGTAAGGATTACTTTTATGTGACTATCTTCTGAATAATGCCAATCACATAGCAAAGTTACACAAAATTTTTCTAGAATACTTATTTTGTAAGTAAAACACACAAGGAATCTGCAAAACAAAGTCAAAATAAGCATTTGAGGAAGAGGAGTTTTTAAAAGAGTTTAAAGAATGTTTCCCTTTTTTCCATATTGGAACTCTTGCTTTATAAGTCCTACTTTTACCCCCAAATGTTATATGTACTTTTAAAATAATGATTGAACAAAAATTAACTTTTGTCATTAACATTTTCACTATATGCTTTTTCAATCCAGCTAGCAGAATTATAAAACCAGAGTGAAACTCATGGCTTTATAGTCAGATTTGAGCTACAAAAACTGATAAGCCAATAATAAATTCAAGCCTTATATCAGTTCTGAGAGAAATGAGAAGAAATGGAGTGGAAATAAACATTTGTAGAATTTGATCTGTGACAAACGTTTAGATGAAAGAATTGTGCGAAATCAACCAAAAAACACTTTAACATGTAGATATTTGAGAGATCTGACTTAGAAGAATTCATTATGATTTGTCAAAGTAAGTACATAGTCCAAAGAAATTACTAACAATGTTATTCATTGCAACTTTGAAAGAAAAATAGATGAATTTACATATCACAAGAGGATATTCCTCAGAGAAACTAATTTTATCATAAGTACGCACAACTGCAGGAGACAGCATTTCGGCTATGTGGGGCTTTTTCACAAGCAGGACCTAGCTGCTCCAACACAATAGTTCCATTTAGCTATTAGTGGCACGGGGGAGGGAACCGGGAGTTTCCAAACTACTTGTTAATTATCAAGCAAACAAACAAACAAAAAATAATCTATGAGGGTGGAATTTTGTAACTTCCGATTTCTAAGCAAAGTCCACCTGTAGCGACTGAGTATGCCCCACTCAGATGGTTTCAATTCCCAATGATATAAAAGTAAACCAACCTGAGTGAGTGTTGTTAAGCAGAGCCCAGAAGGGAAGTTTCAGAGTTACCGGAGTAGCAGTATCTTGGTGACTAGCGGGCATGAAGAACCACATAGGATTTCTATGCATCTTCATTCTTCTACATCCCCATTTTCCCTCACTGTTCTTCCCTTCCACATGGTAAGTCCTGCTATTTAATTTCAAAGCCACAAAACCCCCGCCAAAAAGAGAGGTCGGCCAGCACATTCCTGAGAAATGATGCTGCACTTAACCATGAATCAGTGAGAAAACTGGTTTGTCTCTTTGATTGTTACAGGTAGTCAATCCAGAGGTGGGAGAATATTACCTTCTTGAGCAAGTAACTTGCAAAAAAGAGAAACATAGTGCGTCTTTGCACTAGTATCTGAATTACTGTTTCCACTGTTAACTGAATGACTATAGATATTACATGTATGAGTAAAGGTTTTATTTAACAATGTACTATTTTAGTTATACAAATAAATATGTTCCTTTAAGTCTCCTAGATCCATAGGGGAGAAACAAAGAGATGATGGTTACAAGACAGCGACCAGTAGACTGAAGCTGGTAGTCTTGGCTGGATTTTAAATTTTGTTTTCTCACAAGCTCTCAGAGCAACTCTTCTACCCACCCCACCCTAAACCTCCCCACACTAAGGCTGGGTCAGTCTCCATTACCAGACCCATTAACATCTTACACAGATATCCCTTCTTAGGTCATCTGCTTGGTTCTGGAAACAATGGAATTGGCAACTCAGATCAGATAGTTTCTCGTTCTGGATTTAATGTTCCATGAGCTGAATAAATCACACAGTTCTAGGCAGGCAGAGTCAGGATAAAGTTTGACAAACTGCCTTTTGGCAAATTTTGGACTATTTGGATAGGAAAATGTCTAGGTCTGGGAAAGGAACTCAAATTTAAATGCTTAATAGGATACTGAGGCGGAGGCGCTCTGGACTTGTCTTGCGGGAGTGTGTGCAGGGGATTGTGGGTATTTACATCTTAATATCAGATAGGCTATTGCCGTCTGCAGCTTACTTTGATATGCTTCAAAACCCAATGGTGAATGGGTTTATGAATAGATTTGATCAAACAAAACAATAGCAAAATGCTTACAATTGTGGAATCTAGGTAGGGGTATATTGCTCTTTACCTTCAACTTCAGTTTCAACTTTTGAATATGCCTAAAAGTTTTCATAAAAAAAAAATCGGGAATTGAGTTTTAAGTCTCAAACAGAATGAGCAAGTGTGACTGAGAATTATAGAACAATACAATCCATTTTCTATAGTCATAGCTTGTGAACTAAACGCTATGTGAGCTATCAGCAGAAAGTTTTTTCCACTCTAAGTGTAAATGGCTTTATTATTTTCCCCTCTTGTAAAAATGAGACGTATGATGATGTTCCTTTGGTCAAAAAATACAGGAATATATATAGTCAAAAATTCTATCTAAAGAAAATTGTAATTAAAGTATTTTTCTAGACAGATCATATGGACAATCACTAGACAGCATCCTCTGCCTATGCCTCTTGTCACTGTTCTCCCACTTTCTGATCTCCCCACAGCTCTGGCACTTCTTTGATATGTGTTTCCCACTTTCTTCCTTCCAGAACCTTCCACTTTTCATCCAATCCCTCTTAATCCCCCTGATCTGACTTGTGCTGCCTCAAGCATTTCTCTTGCCCATGCCTAGAAATCTTCATCACGTACCTTTAGTATTCAAATGAATTTTCTCCTCAATTAATTTGCATGCCACCAGGGCTATCTTGCATGCCCCACACTACCAATATGTTTGCCAGTTTTACAAGAGCTTAAAGATTAAGCCCAAACCCACCATCTAACAACACAGTTTAAACAAAATTCTAACCCTAGAGAGAAATGAGAATTTCCATGTCAATCTATGTCTGTTCAACTATGAGGAACACAAAGATTTTAACTGGTGACATACAGAATTTTATTTCATAATTTTCTCAAATGAAAGCCAACCTCAGCTCTTGCAGATTTCCCTTGGATATTGTCACGGCAATTTTCCAGGAGTTCATAAATGCGTGAGTGGCATAGTGTCTGAATTGCAGGGAAGGTTCCGAGCTCCCAGATGGATCTTGATAGTGTCCATGGACATTTTTATTTCATGGCTCTAAGACTAGAGTTTTTTCTTTAAAAGCCAACAAGTATTCTTATCATATTTGAGAGGTGTCTTTAGTACATCTGCTTCAAGGGGTCTTCATGAGTTTCCTTTCTTACCTTGTAAATTTTATGAGTGGCATCCTGATTTTATAGAAATGTTAATTATTCCCATTACAGATTCCTTGCAAGGAATTTCAAAGAATAATTTGGGCAATGAAAGTAGACTCTTCATTGATTTCTATCTTCCTTCTTTTACTATAGCATTATTCTGAGCCATATCAGGATTCAAATCACTTTTCAAACTTTGTATTTGAGAAAACAGGACTGTAATAACATTTTATGAAGTGCTTCCTGCATGACAGATACTATTGTGCTGTGCTGTTTTTTTTACTTTTTTTTTTTTTTTTTTTTTTTTAAATATCCAGTTGGGGGCTTCCTGGTGGCCCAAGGGGTTAAGTCTCAGTGCTATCAAGCTATCACCAGCCACAGCAGCATGAGTTCAATCCCCAGCCAGGGAGCTAGCAGCAGACCTCTCCTGTATCACCCACAGCTCCCCTCAGCAGTGTATTTCAGTAGATATGCCTGTTCTGCTCCCTGCTCTCCCTCTGATGACTCCTTTCACCCCACCCCTGCACTTCTGGCCTAGCTCCCTGTTGTTGTATGCATAAATAAATAAAAATATATCTTTAAAAATAAATATCCAGACATTAGATTCTTAGAACAAGTCTGGGAGGTATATTCATTTTACTCCATTTTATGGATCTGAAAACCAAAAGAGAGGGAGTTTAAGTAATTAGCAACCACTAAGTGGTAGAATGAAGAGCCAAACCCAGACTGGCTGGAGAGTCTACATCTAAACACTTGCACTCAGCTGACTCTCCAGGGTCCTAACCAATGACTCCGTTCCAGGCTCGTGGTAGACACGGTGAGAACCTGCTGTTCCATGAACTTAGAATTGTTATAGGGCCGGGTGAGGGGCACTCCAGAACCCCCTAACCCTGCCATTTCTAAATAGGTTCTGCCATCTAGCATGTCAAGACAAAACATACTCTAGTGCATAAGACCTTTAATGGAAAGGAACTTTAATACAATTAGTGTGCAATACAGAAAAGGGGAAGAATGAGGTTTCCAAATCAAGCACCCAAAGTTACCCATCCCCTTGTAGGTAAATGCCCAGCGAAACAAGGTTGGCCCAAAGCAGGGCCACTGAGGCCTGAAAGCCTGCCACAGGTCTAAGGCACCTCCTGGTGGGGACCCATAGGAAGGGGCCAAAGGGCACGTCTGGGACAGAAGGAACAACATCAAGATAAATGCTGCCATTGTTAACCTCCCTCAGATCTCTCCCCCACATCTATTTCAACCAGTCCAAGACTGAGAAGCAAGTGCAGCTTCTGCACACTTCTCTCTCCTCCAAGTGCCTCCTCCCTGTCTCCCTCTGGCTCGCCATTCATCTTCCTTCCTTCTGCAGTCTCCTCTCCCAAGTCTTCTCTTCCCTGTCGGCTCCATCCTCCCTTGGGTGGGGCAGGGAACGTGGAAGCCCTATTGCAGAATGAGTCTGTCTTTTGTGGGCACTGCTAGGTTAGTATCCGATTATTAGTTAGCTGTACTGAATCGATACTTAGAGCCTTTCTCTTAAAACATGACCTGACTTTAAAAAATATTTGGGATGAACTTAGGCAGATTGATTTCTGTCTTCTTGCCTACTCTCTGGTATACAACAGATTATCTTTCCTTTTATATCTGTTATCCAAAATACGGTAAAGAAATTTGAAAAGAGAAAGTCCACAGATATTACCCTCTCATGTGACCGTGAATATTTACCTAAAGGTATATATATTTTTGACATAATTATAGCAATTTTTTCACTGAAGGTAATTTATGTACTTTCATGCTGCTACATACTGTTCTGAGCCTCTTATTGTAATATACTCTATGATGTTCTCCAGTCCTTCTACACAATATTCTGATTGCTGTCAGGATTTTTCCAGTTAGAAAAGTTGTAATGAACAGCCTCATATGTAAAATTGATAGTTTTTTCTTATTTCAGATATTTTCCATAGAATAAAGGATTCTGGGACCTTATGTTTTATTACTTTATGCATATACTAACAAGCAGAATGAGAGCTTTAATTCTTTCAGGTTGATTACTTAATAAATGAGACAATATAAAGAACTGTTTTAAATACATTTTCTTTGCTGTTGAACTTTTTCAGTTACATTCAGTTAATAGTTGAATTTCCTCTCTCAGGATTTATGGGGGGCTTATCTGTTGACATCTAAGTAATATTCTCATGTGTAAATTTTTTAATTTAGAATACAGTAAATTTTGATCCTACTAGTGCAAATATTTTACATGTTTTTACCATTTTATTTTACTGCTGCTGTTTGTTATTGCATGGCTAGTTTTCCTCCTTTATATGAATTGGTCTTTCCTGTTACCAGTTCTTAAAAATCAGCACCCTTTGGTTTTCCTTCTTAACTCTTAAAAATATTTAGAATTTATTTTGATTTATGGAAGGAATTAGATATGAAATTAAAATAATACCTATTTAGATATTTTCTTTCCCCTCTCTCATTTTTTTAGATTATATTGTAGCTCTCTTTAGAGTTATATATATTTTATTTTTGTTTCTTGATCATACCTTCTCCATTGTTTTATAACCTGTTTTAATATATAATATTAAGTTCCCACCTAGTCTCCATCACTGCTCCTCTCTTTCATACTATTCACTGATGGCCTTACCTACCTGCTTTTCTAAGTTTATAACTTTTTTAAGTTCTTAAAAAATTCCAGTTTGTGATTCTAGTCCTCTGTCATTATCAAAACAACAGACCAGTATTTATCATCTGACTTTCTTTTCTAGCATTGCTTTGTGCAGAGGTGAACTTACTTTTCTACTTTACTTTAGATGTTTTCCCAACTCCTCAGATAGGCTGACATATTCTTGGGGTGACATTTCCAATCAGGGCGTAGGTTGGCCAAAGAGTAAAGAGTAGCCCATAAAGAAAATAAGTCATTCCCCAGTAAAACAGTGGTGCGAGTTAATCTCTATTCTTAGTGAACAACAGGTCACTGGAATTGAAGGGGTTCCTTACATTATTGTGACTGTGATTTAATTAAAATTAAGTTAAAATTGTTCAGAAATATGTTCTCCTTAGATTTTCATGTTCTAATTGAACAATTCCATCAGGAAAAAAATACTTATTCTTATTCCCTGAAGAATACTCTTGGAAACCATGAACATGTTTTTTGTTGGTTTTTCCATTGTTGAGACAAAATTTTAAACAACAAATCATTCAAGTTTTGAGTAAGATTTATTCATCCACTAGGCATGTAAAATATTTTTCTAATATAAGCATCTTCAAAGTAGCTATAAATTATCATTTGAAATTCTTCCATGAGAGGAAGACAAATTCTGCCAAAGCATAACTTTCTCTTAGAGATGTTAATATTTCATTTATTAAGCTGTCTTAAAAATATAAACATTTTTTATGTATCAAGAGTTACACTGGTCAATAAATTTTTACAAAAGTCATGTTACTGAAATAAAAAGTCATTTCCTATCAATTTGTGTGTGCTCAAACGAATATGACAGTCAAATTCTAATTTTGGCTCTAGTTGTTTTTTTTTTTGTAATTTGCAATAAATTGATGTTTACATCACGAAATGCATGCCAATAGTAATAGACCTACAGTTAATACATGTAAAAAATCAAGTCATAGACTACTTCTTAGATTTCTTCACTTGTCTCTTGTACAGCTGTTCAGGAGCATCTCTGGGGAAGTGTCCAGCAGTAGTCAGCCAGCACTGTAGTGGACCATTGTGCAAAAGCACCGCCTTAAGATTTAGTTTCAAAGAGCCTAGAAATAGTCTCCATTCTTGTGGGTCCTGAGTGATTTCTGAGGCATTCATGAGGCCCTCAATATCGGAAAGGAATAAAAGAGTACTTTGCTTTCTGAAGAAAGGCTCCAACTGCTGGTGGCGCTTTCGATATAAAGTAACTGTGACATCTTCTTCTAGAAGATTCCATTGTTGGAGTCTTGATCCTAGCAATTCTGCCTTGTTCTTGGATAAGTCCAAATCATGAACCAGGTCATTTAGTTCTTCCCATGTTGGTCTGTGTGGGGTTGATGATGCACCACAGTGAAAATCTGGATCACTGCATGCTGATGTAACAAGAGCAGAACAGGTCAGCTCACCTTTGTCCTCAGCAGATGAATCAAGAGAATATTCTGCTGGAGGTTCTGGAATAGGAAGTCTCTCACCATGTGGAACTGGTCTCAGTGCAGACAGAATGATTGGGTAAACTATTCTCAACTACTTTTGCTTCGTTATTCCGCCAGAAAGAGGAGGAACCAAGCAGAAGTAACAGTCTTTGTTGTTGTTGCTTGGCTCTCTCCACACCATGGGGACTACGAATGGCATTGATGGTTTTTTGCCATTTAACCACTGTGAAAGCTGTGTCGTACATGTAGCACAGCATATATGCGGGGCCCAAGGCTTGTCTTGGTCACCAACCTTGCATCTGAAGTAAAGATGATAAGCCTTCTTCACTTGAGAAGTGATCCTTTTCTTCTGGTTGGCAAATGTCACTTCCCCACAAATAGAGCAGAAATTGTCCACGCGATTAACACACTTTCAAGGCATGACTGTTCTGTATTGTGCCTAAATGGATAAAATAATAACAGTTCTATGGAACAGTAGCTTCAGCTGTCTCACACAAAGTCTGAAATATTTTCAATGTTCAACCTTTCTGACAGGGCTTTCTATAGTGCACTGCTGTCGTCAGCTTACTTCAGCAGCCACCTGGCAGTAGTATTGCATTGCATCAGAAAATTATGCAATCCACTCTGGATAATGTGTTCATGATGGTATTATGCAATGTGATGCAATATTACATCATTCTAGACTGATTTAGGATGTTGTTGCAGTCCTATTGGATAAATTTACAGGGTGAAACATAAAAATTAATTAAATGAAATATCTTCAAAATGAGAGCTAATAAAAAATTGTCAGGGTTATATTCATGTTCATCACACCAAGATACTACAGATTAGGGCCTTTTTAAGTCAGTAACGATCTCACTGTTGACCATTGTTATTATTACATAAAATGCTAGGGTTCATTGTCTTAGGGTTCCTTACTTGTTTTCCAGTACAATAAAATCAGAATGCTTTAACATTGTAAGAGACTACCCGGCCATCTTCCAAAACTCATGATAGGATGTTCACCCCGTATTTTGCACAGACATCACCTCAGATGAACAGACAATATCTCGCCTACCCTTTCAACTTTCATAGAGCAA
>PVIJ01008551.1:0-73286 GCA_004024925.1 Scalopus aquaticus
AGGATGTGGAGAAAAAGGAACTCTCCTACACTGCTGGTGGGAATGCAAATTGATCCAACCACTATGGAAAGCTGTATGGCGTTTCCTCAAACTGCTAGAAATGGAACTTCCATATGACCCAGCAATACCACTACTGGGAATATACCCAAAAGACACAAAAACACTAATCCGAAAGGATACATGCACCCGCATGTTTATTACAGCACTGTTTACAATAGCTAAGGTATGGAAACAACCCAAATGCCCAAAAATAGATGACTGGATCAAGAAGATGCGGTACATATACACAATGGAATACTATTCAGCATTCAAAAAAGACAAACACATGCAATTCGCAGCAACATGGATGGACATAGAGGGGATCATGATCAGTGAAATAAGCCAGAAAGAGAAAATTATCGAATGGTTTCACTTATAACAGGAATATATAGGGGAGCCAAATAAGAAAGCGACATTCAGCAGGGAAGGAGGGGAGAGGAAGGGCTCAAGAGGGGGTAAGAGGGAAGCACGGAGGACTATGGTGATGGCTCCACGGGTGAACAGGTGGTGGGTAACTTATGGGGAACACACAATAATGTAAAAGATACGAATAACAAAAATAAATATCCATTTAAAAAAGAAAAAGAATAAAAACAAAAAAAATTAACGTTACCTATCAGACATAAATATGATTGCTAACATTTTTAATTTCTAGAAAATAATAGAAACTAACTCTGAAACACTGAGAAAAGATATCTTTTTTTAATAGGACGCTGACAGAACTATCACAAATTTAAACAACATTATAAATTGGATTTCATCAAAATTAAGCTTTCTAAAAGACACCGTTAAAAACGAATAGGTAAGGCACTGGATAGGAAGTTACATACCTATCAAAAGATTGTCATCCAGAATATACATAAAACACCCCTATATAGCAATAAGGAAAAACAAACCATACAAGACTGGGTCAAAAGTTTTGAAAAGAACATGCACAGAGGAACATTTATACATTCCTACCTAAAACTAGCAAAGAGGCACATATAAAAGTACTGAAAACTATTAATAATCCCCAAGAAAACAACGAGAGTCCATTGCACAACACTAGATAGACTAAAAAATTTCTAACATCAAATTTTTTTTAATAACTAAATTTATTTATTTTCTTACATCAGTATTCATTTGGGTAGGATATTTCATTTCTCCCTTCAGGTGTAGTCCCCGTAGTTCTCCCATTACAGTAACACCGGAAATCCATCCCCATAGTGCCTGTGCTCTTACCTTGCCCGTTGTGACCCTTCTCTGTCCATCTCCTGCTGTAGGCCACAGATCCATAGTCAGCTCGCAAGTTTTGTCTATGTCCTGATCTTTTGTTTGGTTTCTCTACATTCCACCCATAAGCAAAACCACCGGATATTTTTGTTTCCTTCTGACTTATTTCGTTTAGCATCATCTCTCCCAGCTTCATCCATGTTGCTGCAAATGGCATGAGTTTATCTGGTTTTGATCACTGAGTAGTATTCCATGGCTAATACCAAATATTTGAAAGGATGCAGCAACTAACTCTCTTAGCTAGAATTATAGAATAAATGCAGTCTCCGTGAGAGCGGAGACAGAGGAGAAAACACGTATGGAGCCAGGATTGGGGGAAGAGTCACAGGTGAATCAGAAAAGTCATCAGAGAAGCAGGAAACAGCAAATGTAGCACAGGGCAAATCTCAAGAAAACCTGGTGTGGAGCAGCTCTCAATATGCGCTCTGAGGAAACAGCCTCTTGAGGCAAACAGAGTGATCATTAAGAACTAAACTGTCACAAAAGAGTGGGGCTAAAAGCTACAGTGAAAGGAACTAAGGGATTAATGCTGAAGAGAGAAAGAACAGGGAATAGCTTAGTGAATTCCGAAAAGTGACATCAGGGACACAGAAAGCTAAACAGGCAGCTGGAGGAGATACACATTTGGGAAAAAAGTCTCTCATGGAGAAAAATGTCAAGTTTGTTTATGGGTGCGGGGGAAATAACTAATAAAAATGGGTACGGAAAAGAGAATATTGACAAATGTTGGAACAAGGTTTCAGAAAAGTCAGAAATAAACAAGACAAGGAGCACGTGAAAAAAAAAAAACAACAAAACAGCCCTAGTTGTAGACACAGGAGCATTTAGAGGCACCAAAAACTCAGTTTCATCTTGTTTGAACTTGAGTGTAGAAGGGAAGTAAATGGGGCTGTTCTGTGAGAAGAAAGGGCTTGAAAGGGGAACAGATGACGACAAAATAGTGGAGAACATTTGAAGCAGCAATTACAAAGAAACAGAAAGATAAGAGGGGATAAACAGAAGGATGGCAAAGCAGCTATTACAGACAAATAAAATAGGTAAAATGAACTCATAAGTAGTTACCAAAAGGTCATAATTTGATGCATCAATATTGGAGTTTAGACCTAACCGTAATTATCTGTCCCTTTGGTTGATAACATATAACATGTATTATGTATCATCTCTCCCTGTCATCTTCCTGTGTATTTTCTGGCTCAGCCTACTAATATATTTTTTTTTATATATCAATAATTGAACTTATAATGTATTTATAACAAACAAAGTTGGAATGGGAAATAAAAGCATGTAAAGATACATATTAAGTAATAAAGTGTTTAGGAGACATGAGAAACAAATTAAATGTCTAAGATGACAACTTCTGACAACTCTCATATGCAGCATGGCTGATCACAAGAGAATGCTGGAGGTATCGTAAACCAGCTCATGAGAACAAAACACATGTATCTCTTTCCACTTCCACATTCAGTGACATGATTTTGCCCGCCTTGCATGGTAGGTGTATTTGTAACCAAGGGCTGAAGGCAAAGGCTGTTATAGGTGGTGCCCTCTGGACTGTGGCTCAGGTGAGGATGAACAGCCCCAGGCAACATATGAACAAAGTATTGGTGGGGCTGGAGACTTGATAGGAAATACAAGATACTGCAGAAGCAACCCCTGGGGTTTAGTGTCTTAGGGGATGATTCAGCTTCTTTGAGATATCAGTGTTTTTGGATCTTCAGCAATTCAGGGGTCAACCATTTCTGCCCTCACTGTGCCCATCTTCCACAAGGTTCTCATGGGCCTCTTACGGACATGCAGAGGCTTCCAGCAGCTAACCTCAAAGAAGAAAAGTTCGGAGGCTTTGCAGATAGCCAAGCAACTGAAACTGTTCCAGCTTTGCCACTGCTACAGCCCAGAGGGTAAGGAGAAGACCCAGAGCTGGGCACCCCACTGAGCTGCGTGACTGTGGCTCTTGTTGGATCTTTTGGTTGCTGCAGCTGCTGTCCCCAGTGTTGTCTGTCTGCTACCGTGCTGGCTAATCTACTGACCATCTCCTGTGGCACCTTCTGCTGTCATTCTGAGTTGGATCCCAGCCTACTGTCTGGCTGCCACGTGCTGCAGGCCCTTGGTGGTGGGAAGACGCCATCTTAGACTGCTTTTGTTTAGGATCCAAAACACTGGACACTGCTTCAGGTGAGGATAAACAGCCACTTGTGGTCTCAGTGACTCTTTGTTTTCCCCCATTTGTTAAATAAATCCCATTATTATTGTTCCCTAAACCTGAGTAGTCTTGTAATTGTGCACATGGTAAAGGACACAGTGACTGGTAAACTACTTTGGCCAGTATTAGAGCCCTTACAGCCCGGTATCATATTCACCACCTGGAAATTGGTAAACACTACACACTGGCATTTTCCTTGGGCCATCTGCTTTACACATATGCTACTGCCTGTACCCCTTCTGAGTGCCCCTGACACAGTTCCTCTCCTGAACTACAATCATGGATTTCTATATTGATCTTACTCTATTATCAGATGCAAAGCATATTTATTTTCATCAAAATTGCGGTTTCTAGCATAGTACCAGCACATAGCTTCCATTCAGAGGGAAAAGAGAAAGGAGGACAGGGAGGGAAGAATGTTGTCATGGAGGGACAGGCCGAGTGGGAAGGAAGTTGCAAAGTTGATTCCAAGTTTGAAATTGTGACAACGGGCCTCCCCGGTGGCGCAGCGGTTAAGCGCTGCGCTGTGGAGCTGTTGGCAGCGAGTTCGATGCCCGGCCGGGGAGAATCCCACATGGCGCGGCAGACCTCTCCTGCCTCGCCCGCTGCTCCCCTCAGCAGTGTATTTCTGATCTGCCTGTTCTGCTCCCTGCTCTGGCTCTGGTGAGCCCTCTCGCCGCCCCACGCCTCTGGCCTGTACCCCAGCTTGTATGTAAAAAAAAAAATAAATAAAAAAAATAAACCTGAAATTGTGACAAAAAGTTCTAAGTCATCCTTAGAGCATACTGAGGTAGAATGCTGAGTTCAGTTCATTAAACTAACATGTTTGTTAGATTCTCAAAATGATACAGGGCAGCAAGTGGCACTAAAACTGGCCAAGGACACTGCCCAAAAGGTTTACTGGTCACTGTCTGAGTTCTTCACCCACATGCACAATTGCATGACTCCTCAGGTACAGAGAACAACAGTAATGGGATTGATTTAACATACAAAAGAAAACAAAGAGTCACTAAGGCCAGAAATGGCCATTAACCTCACTCACCTGAAGCGTGTCCAGTGTTTTAAAGTCCTAGACACAAAGGCTCCCAACATGGCGTCTTCCCACCACTGAGGGCCTGGGGCACATGGCAGCCAGACTACCGGCTGGGATCCAACTCACGAAGACAGCAGAAGACACAGCAGGAGATGCTCACGGAGCTGCCCAGACGCCCCATCACAGCACCGGACAACTGACTCTCAAAACAGCAGCTGCAGCGGCTGAACAACCCGACAAACAGCCACACTCATGCACCTCGGCGAGGCGCCCGCCTCAGGGTCTTCGCCTTCCCTTCCAGGCTGTAACAGCAGCAAAGCTGGGAACATTTTCAGTCGCTTGGCTACCTGCAAAGCCCCGACCTTTTCTTCTCTGAGGTTGGCTGCTGGAAACCTCTGCACATCCTTCAGAGGTCCACAACAACCTTCTGGAATATCAGTGTGGTAGGGGCAGAAATGACTGACCCCAGAATCACTGAAGATCCAAAAATGCTAAAATTGTCAACACTGAATCCCAGAACACTGAATTGGGAAATTCAGGAGGCTGCTTCTGAAGTCTCTTATATTTCTTGTCAGAGTTCCCACCCTCACCCATACTTTGCTCATATTTCACTTGGGGCTATCCACCCTCACCAACAGCCCCCTCCAGGGGGCGCCACCTGCAACAGTCTTTGCTTTCAGTCCTCCCCCTTCCCCCCACCCCATTACATTCCCCACTGTCAGTTTGTAATCACCATATCTATGGTGAATATTGGACAAGCCCTCTCCATTGGCACAACCACAAGTGACAACATTATATAATACTATTACGAAAACATGATACCTGGGATTTGCAGATGGGTGGAGATTGCAGTAGTCATTGAAGACGGCAGGCCATTGTCCTTCAAACTGGTGAATAACAAGGATGGCAAAGCCTATTTTAAATAACTGGGATACTGATCTTTATCCTGAGAAAAAGAGGTTAATATTCTTCCAGCAAACAGCAGGCTTTCTAGCTTTGCAGTGAGATGGAAGTACATGTTTGCAAACGGAGACAAATTGTTCTCACTTGATTTAAGTCCATCATCAGCCTGGCTACTACTCTCTTTGAGAGATAGCAACAGGATACCTTATCTAGACAAATATAAGGCAAGATGGATGAACTGCATCATTCCTCTCAGGTACACAGAATATACTTGAATTTAAACATGCAGGAACTGATGGAAGTCAGCATAAGCACTCATTAACAAGGCAGGTTCTAGAGCTCAATTACCTGATTTCGGACCCCAGCTCTGTCACGTTTCATATCTGTAAAGTGGTACATGTTACTTATTTGCAATTTACTCATCTGAAAAATAGGATTAAAAATACTTTATTGGGATGTTTAGAGAATCAAAAAATAGGCAGATCATTTAGCATACTACCTTGCATCATATATTCATGATACTTATGATGGTAAAAATGCTGATCTGAATATAGCAAATGATGAACGGATGAAAGAGGAGACACAACTCCAGACCTCTCAATTCATGTTTTCTGTTTATAGCTAATTCTGGAAAGACTTGGTTGTCATTAAGAACACAGGACCTTGCGCGCTTCCCAGGCCAACGGTGAGAAGTCACTCATATCTCTATTCTGTCCTTTTCAGAAATTGCTCAAAATTCATACTAGCATTTTGTTCCTTCTAAAAATCTCAAGAGTTCAATCTTTGAATTTAATGGAAAAAGTACCAATGTACCTCTGTATCCAGTCTAAAATTTCACACTTAGAATCAATAATTTCCCATGAAATGCTTGCACCTCTTAGTTTCTCTTCTATATCCAAGAGATGCCTGCCTTATTAAATGTAAAAGAAAAGTTCCACTGTATTTGTCACAGACCCCATAGCAACTGCCTGAGTATTATACCAGTGTTTGAAATAACTGTCCGAAGAGTGAGTGGCTATCCCCTTTCATTGATTCTTGGTCTATCTGGAAGAATTGTTAATTTCTATAGTAAAGTCTGAGTTAACCAAGTTCTTATTTGATGCTCAGGGTTGAAAGATTTGTCTGAAATTGATTCCCTCTGCCTTAACAGACTGTGATGCATACATAGTTAATAATAATAATAATAATAATAATAATAATAATAATAATAATAAAGCAACTTTCATTGTCTCTGCTTCCCAAACGTTTGAAAGTCGTTTCCGCCTCTCCAGCTAAACAAAACCAGGATTCCCAAGGAGATGAACGACATGTGCTCACAAACAAGCCAATTTTCTGCTGGCTCCCACTGCTCCTGCCCCACGGCATTGCCAAGTGCCTAGAGGTCCTGATGAGTAATCACTTGCCCAGCAGGTGCTGCTGTTTCCCCTAAGAACACCATGGCCTGTTTCTGTCACAGCTGTAGGAGGTACTATAGTCAGAGGGAAAGTACAATGTTTCCTCCCTTTGGGTCACAGTCAGAAGAGAGCTCAGAAAACACTGCAAAGCCCCAAAGCATTTCAGAGATGTCATTACAACAGTTCCTCCTATTTTGTTTTACTTTTTAAAATTAATTGGGAAAATCTCTGTTCCACTTCAATTTAGAGTTGAAGTGTGCAGGAGGAGAAGCAGGAACACAATCAAGTGATGGATTCTGTATTGAACATAAACTATCCCTCCTCTCACACAGAACAGGTTCTCTCCTGGAGTTGGGGGGGGGTGTCTGGAATCTTCATGGAAGCAGGTGTTGATCGTTGCTATCAGGGGTCTGAAGGCACAAGTGATTCTCATTTAGCTGCAAGCTGTCACTCTCCCACCTTCCCTCCCCACTCCCACTACCTAATCACCAAGCACTGATTCCTTACTATAGTTTTGTTTTTTAGACCCTATCTTTGATATTTTAAATATGACTGATTGTTACTATATGGAGACACCAACGAAACGAACATTTTTAAGTTCAACTGCAAATATGTCAGCCTTGTCTAACCATGGCTGATAAATTAGGTCACACTCCTTATTCTAATGGCATTTTATAGAAAAACAAGTGTTCTTCAGACAGTCCCAAGGATGCCTCATCTTTAATCGAAGCCAATATCACTCAGCATGTGATATTACTTCTCTCCACTATTGAGTAGTTTTTAGCTTATTTGGGATGATCAATCTTTAGCCATGAGATTCTAAGCAAGAACTGTGGGTAGGGCCTCCCTGGTGGTGCAAGGGGTTGTTTTAGCTTTATGAAGCTATCAGCAGCCACTGCAGCATGAATTCAATCCCCAGCCAGGGAGCTGACCCACATGGCGCAGCAGACCTCTCGTGTCTCACCCCTCGCTCCCCTAAGCAGTGTATTTCAGTAGATCCGTCTGTTCTGCTCCCCACTCTGTCTCTGGTGAAGCCTCTCACCCGCACACGTCTGGCCTATACCCCAGTTCTTGTATGCATAAATAAATAAATCTTTTAAAAAAAGGACTGTGGGTAGCACAAAATCGAGGGCTTAATTTGTTAAACAGAGTCTACCGTCTAAAGTCACTGGGAATGAAAAGAGCCTTGTAAAAAGTCACAGAAAGAAAGCAATAGAGCTGAATCTTGAAATATTAATAAAGATTGGTTAGCAGAAAAGGTGGCCATTTTTGAGTGAGGAAATGATACTTTCCTATTATAAATCACTTTCACTGATTCATGTTCTACTGATGGGCTCTCATCATCAGTGATGACTTTCATATTATACGAAGAACAGCTTTAAATGGGTATCCAATGAGAATTAAGGGAATGTTTCTCAGCCAATGATGTTGAAACTGCCTCCAATTTAGAAGAGAGGGCTAGAAACAAGAGACCCATCTCTTCCGATGTTATTTCGGCTACTGACAATCACCCTTCCTTCCCCAGCTTCAATTCAAGCCCAATTTTCTCATCAAAATGGTACATTTGCACATTGAGTGCACCATTGTGCTAAGAATGCCAAGAATGAAGCTAAAGCTTTGCTAATTTTAAATAAAATTAGCTTTAACTAGAAACTTAAGCTTAGGATCTTTTATTTAACATTTTATAGTCTAACCTCAATGCTTCAGCAAAACTAAGAGAAAAACCAGTTTATTTAAATAAATTCTTGATTTAGCAGTCCAATAAACTCACTAAATAACTTGCAACAGTAAGTCATTGCTGGACTGAAACCAAAAACGTAATTAGCCTAGTGTACCCTTGGCTTCCTTATCATATCACTCACAGGGCTTGAGCAAATTTAATATTTTAAAAATTAGAAGAGAGTTTCCGTGGAGGAGCAGGATTTTGTTCTTTTTTTTTTTACTTCACTTTTATAATTTTCATAAACAATATAAATAGGGCTTTTGTGAGTAAGTACAATATGGTGCCACTTTGAGTTTAATATAATCATGGCGCAATTTTTTTTTCTCTGGTGACTCATTCCATTTCATACTGTCAATGTTATCAGATAGAAAAAGATTGTATAAATCATGAGGAATTTAGTAGTCTCCTGTTATATAGTTCTATCTATCTATCTATCTATCTATCTATCTATCTATCTACCCGTAATTTCCTTAATGTTTTCTTCGTGTATTCTAAGAAGGTGCTGTGAATGATAGAAATAGTTACAATCAGTGAAAAACAGAAAGTCTTCTCTTTAGAAGTTCTTTTTATTAAGATCAAAATGAAAGGGAAGAAAATAAAATAATAAAATGCACTTGGGGTATAAAAGCCTAGAACTCTAACCATAGATGCTTCCTGAAATCTAGAAAAGGGAGTCAGCCTACAAGTTTGAACAGCGGATGGGACTCATTCCACAAGTAGCTATAACCATATTGTATGATGTCAACATGCCCTTGGAGGATCAAAACATGCAGAAACATCCCCAACCTGCTCTCCCAGGGTTGTTTCATTTATAAGCATCTATCCTAAGTCGGGGGGTGCTAGGGGAGTCCATGGGCTCACGGTGAGCTCAGATGCAGGGGCTGTGGCCCTCGTGGGCGCACTGCTAAGGAAGCTGAGTTACAGGCAGGAGGATTCCTACTTGAAACAGTTTATAAAAGTCAGAGCTAGGATCTAAGCGATCAGGTGGCTTTCAAAACCCTTTACTTTATGTAGTGGCAGGTAGGCATGGGCAGGCTCTCTTTGATTCAGGCAGATGGGAAAAAGAGAAGTTCTGGAGCCCTCAGCGGCTTTTTCAGGCTCTTAATTATTTTTCTGCATTATTTGTAGAGAGGCAACCAGGTAAAGGGCAGGTAGGGGAGCCGTGGTGTGGGGGCAGGAGGCTGGCAGGCCTCCTATCGTCTGAGGAATCCTGACTCTCTCTGGGCCCTCTGCCGCCACACTCTCTGTTCTCTGCTGCTGCTGCCCCCTGATATGTTCGGTCTCTGGGCTCAGGTGTGTCCACTCACACACACCCACACCTAGCTTCAGGTGCCCACCATCAGGACCTCAAGGGTCTATCATTAATGCTAATGGTAGGGAGGTAAATTCTGATCATTCTTTCATTTACTCTACATATTAATTCACAATTGATTCTCCAGAAGGCTGAAGAATCACACAGGCCACTCTTCTCATGAGGCGTTCCTTGTTTTTGTCACTGCCTTGTGATATTTTAATCCACCTGAGAATCTACATGCCCCTATTGAAGCTTCCTGAAGCCAGACACCATGCTGAGGGGGAAGGGAACTCAGCATGACGAGGGCCCTTCTCATAGTCTGGCCAAGGAAGCAGCTGGTTAAGTGTCAGAACCTTTACTCAGTAAAGTTTTCCAAGAAGACAGACACAGAGAAGGCCCCTCCCTAGCCAGAAAGTTCTCTCGGTTCAAGACACCAGTATGTTGCGAGAGGAATGTCCTACAGGTGCAACCCATCAAGAAGCAACTCATTCAATAGAGAAGTAATTTGGTCCTGTACTCTCCCAGGTAGACACACAAAGGCCAGAATGCTGCATTTTTTATAATACAGGACTTATAGTGCTGACACAGAGATAGCATTCACTGAAATGATAATATTTGACAACAAATATTAATCACACTTTTGTAAGTGCTTTATGTTCATTACTTAATACTTATTGCATTCTGCTAATGTAGATACTATTCTTATTCACATTTTTAAGAAAAATGAGGTACAGAAAAATATAAATTTGCTCATATATACAACACTAGTTAGTGATTGAAGTGTTTTAAGTAGTTTGACTCCAGAGTCCTTAAACAGTAAGTTGATTTGTTTTCCTCCGATAACCCTAAGACTTGCACAACTTCTGGTGCATAATTAGGACCCAATAAAATTTATTTTTGGAGATGGGGAGTACATGGCCTCACGGTGAGCTCAGGTGCAGGTACTGTGGCCAAATAAATATAGAACGGGTATCAGAGATAGCAACTATTGCTGGGCAGATATTGCCAGGACTAGCTGCTACTGTTATACAGAATTTGGGTTCAGTCTTCAAGGCCTCTTGAGAGAGGGAGACAGCAGCATTGGAAACACTTCCCTGTGCCACAATTACAACAGTTTTCATCTTCTTATCCCATCCTTGTCCTCAGCTACTTCTGAGCACTGAAATCCATAAGGTGTCTTGGTGGGTCCTAGGCAGTAATACCCTGCAAGGACCCTGTATGACGGGCTGAAGGCAACTGGTACGAACCAAAGCTAAGTGCCCCACCCAGTCCATGAGTCCTGGAACTAGACCTACCTACCTTATTAGAAATGAATGGGACGTTTCATGTTCTCCAATTTCCCTATACTAATTGCCTGCCCCAGGGTTCTCATAGACAATCAGAGAGAACCATAAGGCAGCACAACATTCTCAACATCTAGGACGTCACCAAGGAAATTAAATGTCATCTTTAGGAAGGGCCTGCAGATGACACTAAAGTCTTGGAGCATCTGAAAGTCTATGTCTTATTTTCCTTGATTTTATTTTTATCTCACCGTCTGACAGGTCACCAGTTCTAGGAAGTCCAAGCAAGACGCTTAATTCTTGCTGCCGTAAATTTCAAGTGCCATAAAATATTTGTGAAATAGGAAATGACAAAATAATCAAATCTTTAGAACATCACCTCCATCCGTCATGTACAGTGGGCTTGGCCCCAAAAGAACTTTGCTTTTAATATTGTTGGAATAATTATATCATCCTGTAGGACAAATTCTTTCCTCTGTTAAAAAATAAGCAATATCACTTTTGGACTCTGGTAAATCTCCTTTTTTGCTACCAATCAACATCTGATAATTTATCCCATAAATTATCCGTCATGTACAGTGGGCTTGGCCCCAAAAGAACTTTGCTTTTAATATTGTTGGAATAATTGTATCATCCTGTAGGACAAATTCTTTCCTCTGTTAAAAAATAAGCAATATCACTTTTGGACTCTGGTAAATCTCCTTTTTTGCTACCAATCAACATCTGATAATTTATCCCATAAACATCATTTACCGTGCTTATGAGCACTACTATAGATTTTGGTATATCTGACAGCCAGTAAAAGTGCTAAAAACCCACACGTGCTTAACTTTGAAATGTATATTTACCAAGTACTAAGATGTTAGTGGCCCTAAAGACCCTTTTATGCCTATCCAGAAATCATAAATGTTGATGAGTAGATGTTCCAGTAAGTCCTCAGATTTTATTTCTCCTAAACACTCCTAAGTACTCTCTTTCCTTGCATTTTTTTTTTTTTTTTAATAATCAGGCTACCTGTTCTAACACACTTTATCAGCCCATGCTCCTAAACTTTCTGTTAGGAAGGAGCTAGTTTTGAACTCATATGAGGCTTGGGACATGCAAAGAAATTCAAAATAATGAGATGGCCTAGAAATTGCCTTCAAAAATACACTACCCAGTTACAAAATTAAGTGCATGAACATTAACTAACAGAGAGCAATGATAAAACCACTGTAACAATTTATAACAAGACCCTGCAATTAAAATATATTAGTGCACTATTAATTACTTTTTTATGGAGACAGTAATTTAATTCTACCCCATGCTAGCTAGCTCATTCAAAATTTACAGAAAATTTCAAGGAGTGTGACTAAATATAATGTATCGAAAACACATGCGACTTTATCAATAAAGAGAACTTCATCGCTTCTCTCATTTTATTTGTGCAGCAGGAGATCATTAAAATGAAGCCCTCCATAAAGTGAAATTCAAGGTAATTCATCTTGGGCTACGTGATGAAAATGAGTCAGGAATAGGGCTCAAGATTTTGGGATAAAATACGATATTAATGGGAAGCTCATAATAATTAAGTGGAAGCCAAGCTTGGGTATCAATAGACACAGCCTCCTTGGCAACGGTGATGAAGGAAATATAGCTTTTGTGAAATTCCATATTAGGCTTCAATTACCAGGGCAGGTCTTTAGCCTTAATATATTTTTTTAAGATTTATTTATTTATGCATACAAGAGCTGGGGTGTAGGCCAGAGGGGTGGGGGGTGAGAGGATTCACCAGAGACAGAGTGGGGAGCAGAACAGGAGGACTGAAGTAGACTGCTGAGGGGAGCAGAAGGCAAATCAGGAGAGGTCTGCTGTTCTATGTGGGTCAGCTCCCTGGCCTGGGAACAAACTCGTGCTGCAGTGGCTGCTGATAGCTTCATAGGCTGCGGCTTAACCTCTTGTGCCACCAGGGAGGCCATAGCCTTGATGATTTTTTAGTGAAAGGTGGATGATTTCCTAATTTAGTATGCTTCATTTTAAAAACTTATTAGCACACACATACACACAAATTACATATAGACACATTAATCAGACTGTTGCAATCATTTCTCTCTATATATCAAAACAGTATGTTATATGCTTTAGTGCATACACATTTCATCTAAAAATTTTAACAAATAAAAAAACTTAGAAAACGAGTATTTACCCTATCTTCAGTTTTCCGTGTTCTCAATGTTCTGTAACCATAAAACCTTTATTTCATCCCAGAGAGAAGGACTCGGTGTTACTTTGTATCGTGGCCATTTTGGATGCTGCCAACTCTGAAAGAATACCTGCAGGGGAGAAGACAGGTAGACGTACGTTAATTGTCTGGACCTCAGAAAATCCTACTTTTACCATAACACATCCCTGTGCCACTCAAGCTTTGAAAAAGTCACTCACAGAGGCAAAGAGCCAATGCTGTTCTCAGCAAATTCCACAAATCCATCAAGGGTCTCAGTTGATGGGTAACTAGCACACGGGAACAAAGTTCTTGCTGGTTTTATAATAACAATACGGACTGAATCTAGCAAAGGAGAAGAGAATGTCAAGAAAAGAAAATGTTTGCCAGGAGCTGATATTTAGTCAGTATATTTGGGGGAAGTGCTACCCACGTCTGGGTCTTTCCTACATTAGCTTATGTTCTTTTCAAACCTTTCTCTGAAACTTGCAGTCAGCACTAGACTTTTAAATTACATTAGTGTGGACTTTCATTCTTCACGGTGAACGCATTAAAGGTAGCCACTATTAAAGTTTCTTTTCATATATATTGAAAAGGAAATGAATTGCTACCCCATTAGACCTGTTTTAATGTTCCCTAAGCATATTATTTGCACATTTGATTGTACGCCACCAATAAGTAACTTCTGGATTGATTTTTTTCAGCTTGAATAAGAGAGGTAGGAGTGTATTTTTAATTATGGTGACATGCACCCTTGATATTAAACACCCAGGAGAAACATAATTTCACAATCCCATGTGATAAGGAGAATGTGGGCATAAGTGCCTCTTTTCTTATTAATAATTTCTATTTCTATAAGGGAGATAGATTGAGAATCTTATCTTGAGGTTATACTTTTTTAAATAGTCAGATTAAAAGCAGTTATGAAATAGCTTTTGAAGTTTGGAAATGCAATTGGATCTTACTCGAAGCACATTTCCACCATAATAGGAACTTAGAAGTAAGGGGTGGGGGAGAGGGGGCTGATTCAGCCCTCAACACAATGTGGAATTGTTCTCTATGGTATATCTGCAAGGTTTTGTCCAGACTGGTAAGATACCCAGATCTCATGACCTCATTATATTTAACTTAAAAACTTGATTCCTAATAGTAGTAATGACCATCCTACCTAACCTTTTCTCTCTCATTAAAAAGAAAAAGGAAAGCAGGATTACAGGAAACGGAACCTGTGGGAGAAGAGCACACAGGTCCTGGCTAGAGCAAGGCTTACCTGCCACTGTTATACCAACTCAGTGCTGTCTGCTTGAATAAGCACAATTAAAAGCCCATTGTACTGAGAAAATGAGAGGGAAGTGAGGAATCTGGAACAGGGTGTGTAAGGTGTGAAAGGTCCTGTAGGTGCATTAGAATTACAAGGATGCAAATCCACCCATGAGGCTTACCTGTGAAAAAGATGAGTCTTGGAGAAGAAATGGAACTGCTATCATGTTCTCCACTGCCCCCTATCGTGTCAGACAGGACTTAGATTAACCACCACATAACTGCCTGCTGTGGAAATTAAATCAGTGGGAGAAAAACATCCCAGAAAGTACTATGGACTTTTAAAATGGCCGTCATGGCCACAGAAACTTCCATGAGTATTTTCTCACTTCATTTATTAACTTGCAGTTGCTACTTCCAGAAAGCTCAATTGCTTCCATAAATGGCAACTAATTTGAAACTGCCACTTTCTACAATGATGTTGAGCACTGCTATGTACAATGGGAAATCCCAGGCTCCTAATGTGCTATGGAGGACACGGAAGAAAGGAAGGAACAAAAGGAATGAGAGATTCAGTCCTTTGAATTAAATGTTTGACTTGTGCTAAAATTCAGTGTATTTTATAGAAATACAGAAATGCTTTGATGGCATGTGATTAACCCTGATAAGGGATGCTAAAGTTATCTAGGAGATCAAGACAGGAGTCTCTGGGAGGAGAAATAGGGGAAGTCATCACGGTGATGTCACGATTTACTGTGATGATGGTAATTAGTGCAAAGTCAGAATTCTGAGTCAGGTGAATGAATGAATGATCAAAAGACTAACTGGTAAATGTCTGTCAGTGGTGTACACTTTCCTACCATGTGGTTCAATTATAGAAACGAAGTAGAGACATTCTTTTCAGTGTAACAGTATCTTCCGTCCACCCTGCTAACAACTATTCCAGTAAAAATCACCACCTTATTAACATTTATTGAATTTGGGCTAAAAAGTGCACATTTGAAATAACAAATGAAATTAAACCATTTAAATCAAAGGGGAGAACATGGAGTGAATTAAATAAATGTGATCTGCCCTCAATAAAACTGTCTTAGAGTTCAGTCAGTCCTAAAAGCAAAATCAGCAGTTTTCTAAACAATCTATTGTATATAAGGGTCTTTACAGTTTTACCTGAATGGTACAATATCACTGAAAATATAACAAGATCAATAAAACTGAGTTTCTTTGAAATTAGCTCAAGGAAGGGACTAGGAATAGTTTAAAAGAATTCATACGTACAACTTTTATCATCATCATCATCATCAACAATGAAGACATGAGATTTCCAGGGAGCAAACTCATGTACCAACAAGGGCTGTTCAACAGTCTTCTATGGAGGTTATGTTTTCTTTTAGTGAGAAAGGACTGCCCACGAGGGACAGTGCTGAACAGTTCAGGACAATGAGAGGCTAGCCAGTTCTGAGGTCAGGTTCTCCCTCCACATGCTTGCCCACATAGTAATCCATCTCTCTCAAGAATAAGTTGAACAAATGTTGAAGAAGGTAATATCTCAAATTACTGATGCATACATTTCAATTCTTTTCTTCCTAGGGGGTTCATAAATTATAACTAGACGAGCGAGGTTAATAAATTGAGGGCTACCAGTCATGAATTTCATAGACTTACAGTTTTAATAAAACAATCAAGGAGACTTGTGCTTTATGGTTCTGATTTGAAACATGGTGAGTAAAAATGAAATTATCTTACTTTAACCCAGGCATGCTTCATGGAATTCTCCTCTCTTCAACAAAAGTTCTTAAGTTGAAGTAGGTCTTGGTATTCTTTGCCTTTTTCCCCAGGATAATCAAGAAAAGAACAATGATAAATATAGAAATACACTCCCCAGTAATCTTTCATTATTGTGTTTATTGAAGGAAACAGCTTAGGGACATAGGCTGGTAGAGCTCCTGCTTCAAAATCAAAAATGACAGATGAAGGAGTTTTTCAGCAGAGAGCTGTGTGTGTGTTGAGGGTGGAGGTGGTAGTAGGTATGACTGAAAATAGCTGTTAGAAGTAGAAAGGTTGTGGATGATTTTACCAAATGATCAAGACTTTCAGTTATATTTAAAGCATGGCCCAAGAAAATGAATCATTTTGATGATAAGGTAGCAACAACATCTTTAAAAAAAAAACTAGTTAATAAGGGGTAACAAAATATGCCAAGTGCTAATTAGTATTTGCAATTTATTTTCAGAATCTTGACAATTTTATTCTTCTCATTTAAGAGACTATAATCAGGGGTGAATGTCAAATATTTAACACTCAAATGATGTAGGTATCGATTATTCAGAAAGGATGCCAGTTCACGGGGCTTTTGTGGACTCTTAGGGGACCTTTAGGCAGCCAGCTGACTGCATTGCCCACAACATAGAAGAAAGCAATGTCAACAACAAATAATGTATTGGGTCGCCCTGGTGGCCTAGGGGATAAGTCTCAGCACTATCACTGCTTTGGCCTGAGTTCCCGAGTTCTATCCCAGGCCAGGGAGCTAACTCACATATGGTGCAATAGACCTCTCCTGTCTTACCTGCTGCTCCCCATAGTATATCTCAGTAAATCCGCCTGTTCTGCCCCCCCAATCTGTCTCTAGTGAATCTTCTCACCCCCCCAATACCTCTGGCCTACACCCTAGTTGTTCTACACACACACACACACACACTCACACTCACACACCCCAAATAATGTATATTTTTCGTGACTCCCATGTGCTAGGACCTTTTCTAGCAGAGGAAGAAAACAACACTTGCCCTCATAGAGCTGAAATCATGATAGAAGAGAAACATAATAAATAAGAAAATACATGATGTATTGAACAAGGTGACTGCAAACAGTAAATTTCTATTTTCAGAGACAGAATAACAACTGAATGTTTCTTCCTGAAATTAATAACCGGAAATCAGGGCAAAGTATACAAAACAACTCTTTCAGATATCACAAAATAGAAATCCCAGGACTATGGCCCCTGGAGGAGAAATATATGAGAAAAAAGTGAATTTTGGTCTACAATTACCCTCAGTATTTTGGTAGGAGTTACTTTTCGACAGCATACAGGACAGTAAACAAAAGACAAGGAAACTGTGCACTTAAAAAGACTTAACATGCATCTTCTAAAATTCAAAGTTCTACCTGCCAGGGTGGAAATGACCCATAAAACATGCATGATATTCAGAAGAGATTCCATTAGGATCAAACCTTATTAGCATAGATAAATTAGCCTCAGAGTAAAGGTTGTTTCAGACTTTTATTAACAAGCTTTAAAAATTTCCTCCAAAGAAGCATCCTGATTAACATGAAACTTAGCTGTCAGACCAAAATAAAATAAAATATCAAAGAAAAAAGCCTACAGAAACCAAAAAATCCTAATACTCTTAAAAGAAAGACAATGAAATCCAAACCAATTCAAAAACAGTATTCATAATATCCAGCATCCAATAAAAAGTACTAACATGCAACAATGCAGGAAAAATACCCTGTGAGAGTAGGAAACAAAACAGAACCACACATAATAGAAATGAAACGTTAGCCAACACAAGTTTTAAAGGAGTTAGTTATTTTATATCTGCAAGAAGTAAAAAGAAAACCTGAATACAATAAATAAAGATATCAAGATGTGAAAATGAAACTTCCAGGACCAAAACTCACACAGGATGGGATTTATTTATTTATTATTATTTTTTGTACATTCTAAAAGTCTAGAATTACTAGGAAAAGGAGAAAGAAAAAGAGAGGGGCATGCATAGTCACGTTGGGCAGAAGAGCTGCCGCTGCTGCTTTGCAAAGGGGAAAGGTTTGTGAAAAGGAAGGCCTGCACGGTCACAAGTGGGAGGATGGGTTTTAAAGCAGAGTCACCACTCCCACAAGTGAATATCCATGAGAAAATTTCAAGTAGTTCAATATATATCTAATTGGAGCCCTAAAAAAAGAGTGAGGTAAGAAAAGGATTTAGACAAATACTAGCTCATTCTCGTATCTGAGAAGTTGAACAGATCTTCACAAAACTATGTCATAAACAAATAGCTGATCAGAAGCAATGAGATTTTAAAACAGCTAAAAAGATATAATGTCTGTACAGGGATAAAACAGAAATAACCTTTGACTTTGCAGCAGAATGCAAATCAGAAAATAAAAGCAACAGCACTTTAAATAGTGGAAAATAAAAATGAAATAAAACTGTCAATCTGCTCCTTTATGCTCAGTTAAAACATTTTTTAAAAATAAAAACGAAGATATTTTCAGGCAAATGTTAAAATAGAATTCATTGCTAGATTGGCATGAGAAGAAATGACAAAATTCTATAGGATAAAGTAGAATGATACCAAGAGGCATTTCTTATTTATACAAAGAAATAACTGCATCAAAATGGTAAATACATGGGTAAATCTAAAACCCTTTTATTAACAAAAAACACTATTTAAAGGAAGAATTATAACTATTGTTGGTTAATATAAAACAGAAGTAAAACATACGAAAGATTCCATGTTAATTACTTTTCTGTAAGTGCCTCCAGTTGATTTATAATTCATCTGCCAAAATAAAATTTACTTGTCTTGGCACTTTTATCAAAACTCAATTGACTCCTTACACATAAGGCAAGATGGAATAGACATATTTTCCAGAGATCCTCTACTATATACAAAGACAAAATATGTGTGTGCATATATGTATATATGTGTATATATATACATAAAACATAAGAAGACACTAAGAAGTTTAGAAAAGAAAACATAGAAGTGAAGTGCCTCAGAATTTATAATAATTTATAATTTACCCCTATACACATTATCTTTTTCTATAGCTGTTTTTAAATAATTTATAGTGAGTTATTTTCAACTTCATGTATTCCAGACCTGGAACTGATGTAGGTGGCGGCTTGAAAACACCAATGAGATACAGACAAAAAGGTACCAAAAAAACTTTTTCGTGAGAGGACCAGGAGAGGGGCATATTATTAAGGTAGAAAACTTTTAGACAATAACTCTAATACACACAGACCCTACAAAAGAAGAAAGAAAAGGAAGAGAAGAGATGGAAGGAAGGAGCAAGTGAGGGAGGGAAGAAGAGGGTGGGCTGATCTTAAGGGGATTACACTGAAATAGTAGAACTGGAATTACATGAATAAACGTAAAGAGATTATATTACACATCAGATAATGATTTGTTAGAGGAAAGGGCTCCAGATGAGTTTATGGATTTTGGCCTGACAACTGGGCAGATGTTTTTGCCATTAACTTAAAGTGAACTATTTCAGAAGGACTAGATCTAGGGTGGGGGTATAAAGAAGTTCACACTTCTTTTTTTCTTTAAATATTTAGTTATTTATGCATACAAGCTGGGGTGTAGGCCAGAGGTGTAGGGTGGCTAGAGGACTCACCAGAGACAGAGTGGGGAGCAGAACAGGCAGATCGACTGAAATACACTGCTGAGGGGAGCAGCAGGCGAGGCAGGAGAGGTCTGCTGCGCCATTTGGGAATCTCCCTGGCCGAGGATTGCACTCATGCTACAGCAGCTCTGGATGCTTCATGGTGCTGCGCTCAACCCGTTGCGCCACCGCGGAGGCCCAAGAAGTTCACACTTCTCACAGAAGTTTGAACAAGTTGGGACTGAGAAGACTATTACACATTCAAATGGAAATTTTAAGTAAAAAACATTCAGTATAAAAGTCTTTATTTCAGGGGAGATGTCAAAACGGGAGAAAATTTTGTGAATCATCAGCATATATATGATATAAAAAGGGATAGAACTGGATGAGATCACCAAGGGAGTGGGTGTAGAAAGGAAAGAGAAGAACCAAAAGAGACACAAAGGCTAAGACCTAACTCATTTTAGAAGTGATACAAAAAAATGTGCAGATGCACTCCAAACAACATAATTCCTCAAACAGGATTATAAGAAGGAATAATGGATCCAGTCTGGGATGTCAAGGACGTTCTATACAGATACGTCTTAAAATAGGTCTAAATATAGGTAAATGTGAATCAAGCAAAAGGAAGGATGAAGGCACTCTCTGATGACAGGTCCGCAATGAACAAAGATACAGATTATAAACAGTCAGATCAGCAGCGCTAGAGTGCCTGTTTACACAGGTAAATGTGCTGGAGAGGAAGAATAGAACAAACCACCACAGACTTATTTGTCATGTTAAGAAAACATCCTTTATCAGAAGAGTTTGTACTTTCAACTATCTCTGAAGGTTGGATATTTTATTTGAGCAAGCTGAAGTCAAATTTAAATTCACAAAATAAAAAGTTTCTCTGTTGAAATCAGTGCATTCAGGGAAGGGGGAGAGAAGGGACAGTCCCTAAGACACCTTCAAAATATCTTGGGGATGCATATTTTGGAATACAGGGAGCTAGAGAGGCAGCCATGTCAATACACAACTAAGCTTCCCTTTTAAATAGTGTATTATTATTCATGTAGGGTGGATTTGAAGAAAATAACATTGTAAATTCAGAGAAAGAAGAGCAAGTCATGTAATAATCCATGCAAAAAGATGACAGACCCAGTAGAAACAGATTTTACAGAAAATTCTCTGAAGTTGTTGAGGGTAATGAGATCCTGGCATAGATGGTGAACTGAGTCTTCTCTCTTATAATCTAGTACATACTAATGCACTGTCATTCAAGTTAGATTTTTTTAAAGGACACTAGTTCATAAAACAAACACAAAGGAATTTTCTTTGTGCAATTAGTATGTATTGGAGGTAGACAGAGAGGCAACTTACAGTTTCCTTACTCATGATGCCAGCTTCTATTTTCTTCCAGGGACTCTCTAAAAGAAAACATAGCACTTGTTGTCAGTAAAGTTTTCTAAGAAATAGCATACAGGTCAAGTGAGTTTTAAAAACACATTCATTGACATAATCAATGGCATAGTAAAGATACAAAACTGTTCTATTACTGCTCTAATGGCCCTTTGTAGCTGGCCTTCCCCCATACACAGCCCTTGGTCGTCACGGCGTGACACCAGTCCCAGGGCTGTCTTGCATGTGATGTCCACGCAATCACATAGCATGCAACAGTTTTTAAGTTTGTGCCTTTCAGCTTAGCACAGTGTGTTTGCGAATCATCCATGTATTGTCTGTAATGGTAGCATGTTCCTTCTCATTGTTGAGGTCTCTTCCATGATAAAACATGTCACAGCATGTTAACTCATTCCCTGCTTGTGATATCTGGACTTTTTTCCAGCTTTAGTGATTATACAGAAAGCAAACACTAGTATTTGAGCACCGATTTGCATGCAAACATAATTTTTATTTCATGTGAGTAAATATCTAGAAGGATTTGAGATTACTACATTTATAACGAGCGTATGCTTAACTTCATAAAAAATGAAGTTTCTGTGTTATCCGGAGGTGCTTTAATAGGACATTAGCAAGATGAGTTGTGGTAAGATATGATATGACTCACAGACTAAAGTATTTATGCTTTTGTTCTTTATAGAAAAAAATTGCTGAATTTTGGCCCCAAGTATGACCAATCTTGGTGAATTTTCCATGTGTACTTCAAGAAAAGTGCTTCACTCTTAGATGAAAAATTCTGTAAGTGTCTATGAATTAACATTCATTGATAATGATGCTGGTCCTCTATATTCTTAGCAATTTTCTATTTGTTTTATTGATTGACTATATGGTGTTGCGTGAAGTTTCTAAATAAATTTTGCATCTGCCTTTTTCCTTTCAGATTTATTTTTGCTTCATTCATTTTGAAATTCTGTTGTTAGGTGTATACCCAGTTAGGATCATTATGTCATATTATTGAATTCAAAATTTTATTATTACATGACACCCCTTTAATCCTTGGTAATATGTTTTGTTCTGACTTCAGTCTTGCCTGTTATCTGGATAGACACACCAGTTTTCTTTTGATTAGTGCTTTCATCATGATGTATCTCATTCCAGCCTTTTTACTTTTAGTCTGTCTATGCCCTCATACTCAATCAGGTTTCTTGTAACTAACATATAGTTAGATCTTGCTTTTGTTAAAAAAAAAAAAACAATAGACTAGTGCTAAAGCAGATTTAAGTTTACAGAAAAAAAATTGATTCAAAATTAGAGTTCTCATACAAATCATCTTTCCTCACCCATTTCCAATCTCCCTATTATTGAAATTTGACAACAGTATGGTGCATTTGTTAAAATTTATGAGAATTTTTATTACTTAATGCATTTATTACCTGGTGCATTTTTATTACCTAATCCCATAGTTTGTATTAGGGTTCACTATTTGTGTTATAATTTCTGTGGATTTTGGTAAAGGTATAATGGCATAGCCACAATTACATCATCATACAGAAGCGTTTCACTGTTAAAAGTCCCCTTTGTTTCATGTATTCAACCCTCCCTGTCCCCAATCTTTGGAAATTACTACTTTTTTATAATAATTACTATATAATAATCTACTACTAACACTGTTTCTGTTTTAAACATTCATAAGAAAGTAAAAAATTATGTTTGCAATTACATGCACCATTTTTAGATTTATTTTTTAAAATTAGATATGCTCCTTTATGAATATTTTTAATATTTATTACAGAACAATTCTGAAGACATTTAATTATTCCAACCTTACTCTGTAAAGGTCTTGAGTTAAACTTCATTTTTGAAAAATATTTCCCTAGGCATAAAAATGAAAAATAGAAATACCATTTCATTATCCTCAGATGAAAAGTATTCTAGGAATATTATCATTAGTTTTCAGTAAGTTATTTATTTCTGGCTCCCTTCTAGTTTTCTCTTTCATTTTTAGCAATTTCAGTAAAAATATGTATAGTATAGTTTTGTTGTATTTGTTTAATTTTGCTTGGTAAGCTTTGATTTAGTTTGGTATTTATAGTTCTAGAGTTACTTTGACATTTTGGATCTGCGATTTGGTGTCTCATTAATTTTGGAAACTTTGCAATCATGTCGCTTCAAATATCAATAATTCAGCTGTTCCTTCCTGTCTCTCTTTTCTTATTGGGATTCCAGTTACTCACATGGTAAACTATTTGATATTTCATGTCTTTTAAATTCTCTTTTCCTTTTATCTTTTGGTGTTTCTACTAGTTTAATTCCTACTGTCCTTTCTTAAAGTCACATACATATATTTACAATTATTATGCATACACCCAATTACGATTTTCAGATTTTGTCAGATTAAAATATTGCCTTGTAATATTTGATATATTATTTCATCATACTGAAATGCTGCATTCCTATTTTAAATATTAATAGTTAGCATTGAGTTTACTTCACATAATGAAAAAAATGTGCACATTCAAGAGGTTTTAATAATTAAATTTTTGTATGTAAAAATAGATAATTTAATGAATCTGAAGAATATTGTGGCATGGACTTTGGGAATTAAATAATCTTTTCCAAACATACATAGTTCATAAATTAGTTTTAATCCATTATTTAATGACTCCAATCCATAAGACATTTATCACGGAAATAATTATTCTTATGCCACAGTCTCATTTTCAGTGGTGAGGAGATTGCATTTGGAGTTCATTTAAAATGTCCCAATACAAGAACAAAGTGGGGAGGGCAGCAATGGTCTATTTTAAATTAAACGAAAAGTTCTCTCATGAATGTGCATATTGAAAATCTAGATTTGTTTTCCATAGTCATTATACAACAATCAATATTTTATATCATAACAATAAAGAATGGAACACTAAAATACCATTTAAAATACTACCATATAATATTAATAAATCCAACAAAATATATGCAAGATTTCTCTACTGTGAAAACTACAAAATAGCTATGGAAAATAAAGGTATAAACAAAAAGATGAATATACAATGTTTGTAATGTTGCAAGAGTCAAGACTGTATGTCAGTTCCTCTTTTTTTGGTCAGTAGAGTAAAAATGTTTCAATCAAAATCCTAGTATTTTATTTTTATAGAATTTGAGAGACTGGTTTTCAAGTCTGGATAAAAATAAAAACGAAACATAATAGTCAAGACATTCCAAAAGAAGAAATCAAGTCTGTGGGTTTAAACTATCAGATGATCGGGCCTCCCCGGTGGTGCAGTGGTTGGGCGCTGCACTGTGGAGCTGTCGGCAGTGGCAACGAGAGTTCGACCCCCGGCCAGGGAGAATCCCACATGGTGCGGCAGACCTCTCCTGCCTTGCCCACTGCTCCTCGGCAGTGTATTTCTGATCTGCCTGTTCTGCTACCTGCTCTGTCTCTGGTGAACCCTCTCGCCGCCCCACGCCTCTGGCCTGTACCCCAGCTTGTATGTATAAATATATATATATAAAAATAAACTACCAGATGATAAGATAAATTTTACACTTACAGTGATCAAGACAGCATAAATATTTGACTAATGACAGGAAAGTAGCCCAACTGAATATAATTTTTTTCTATGTTAGTATATACTTTATCTTTTCATTCATTTTAAAAGCTCTATTGACATAATGTGCTTTATCACATTATATAGTTTCCAGGTCTTTAGCACAATGGTGTCACAGCTGTCTATGTTACATTATGATCCCCATCAAAAGTCTAGTATCCATCCACCACCATAAAATTGACACCTTTAACCCAATTTGGCCACCCTCCCACCTTCTTCCCCTCTGGTAACCACTATTTTGTTCCATTGGCTAGCAGCTTGTTTTTGCTTTGTTTTGTGTGTTTCTTTCATTAACTTTCAGGTGCAGTTTTTTTAACTTCAACATCTGTACATATTGCATTAAGATCACCACCAGAAGTCTGGTTTTCAGTTTTAAAAGTCTATTAGCAGACCATTAGATGAGAGCACTTAATTTGTGACAGAAGTGGCACTATGATTTAATAAGGCAAATATTGTCTTTCTAACAAATGATGCTACGTTACACAGTATACTCAAAATTTAATTTGAGACTGATAATAGACATAATTGTGAGAGGTAAGAAAATATGTCTCACAAAAGTAAACATAAGAAATTATCTTCATGAATTTTGGAGTAGGTAAGTGTTTCTAATGCAGAATGTAAAACCACTAAAAAAAAAAGATAAAAGACAAAGGATATGTTACTAAAATTGAGAACTCTGCTTATGAAAAAACAATATTAAAAGAATGAAAATACAAAAATGTTTTTGGAAGAGATGGTTACAACTGATGTTCTAGCAATGGACTTCTTTCTATAATACATAAAGAATCCCTAGAATAACTAGAAAAACATTTCCAGAATACATAAAGAATCCCTAGAAAAAATGATTGACAGTATAATAAAAACTGAAAAAAATACTGTCAATGTATGCTTCATAGAAGATATCAAAATGACTGAAAAATTGCATGAAAAGAAACTCAACAATCACCAGATACCACTATTTCCCACTCATAGGACAGCAGTTAAAAAGACTAACAATACCAAGTATTGGCAGATATGTATTCTCATTCAAAGACGTCAGAAATATAATTCAATTACTTCAGAAAACTCTGTCTAGTAAGGGTAATTTTCTATGCATGATAATCTATGATGCCGTAATAAAATTCCTGATAATATACTAATGGAAATAAATGAATCTGCTCATCAAAAGATACATGTCAGAATGCTCTTACAATTTAAAATTAGCAAATCTAAATGTTTATCAAAGGATGGATAAAATATGGTATATTTTTATAATCAGGTAATACACATCAATAAAAAAACACTACATACAATAAGGATGTATCTCAGACTTAGGCTTCCAAAAATTATATTAAAAAGTATGTGTTTTATGATCACATTAATAGGCACTGCAAAAATAAATACAAAACTATGCTATGATATCCCAGAATACTGGTTGCCATGGGGTCGGTGATTAGAAAGAGGCATGAAGCAGGTTCCTGTGTTATACGAAAGATTTTATTTTCAACTTTCTGTGATTCCTTGAATTTCTATGGGTGTACAATTTCATCAGTCTGGACTCAATATTTGTGGGTTCTGTTGCAGGTGAAAAACATATCAATGAAAATTTCTTTTTCTTTTAATTATGAAACCATGGTGATCTTTTCTGTTTCTTTTTATCTTTCAAGTACAGGGCAGACTTAGAAGAGTGAAACACAGGAACAAGCATACCCCTATCCATTTTCAACCAGGAAAATGTCAGATTTTTCATAAGCTGGCAAGTTGTGTTACTGAGCATAGAACCGGAATTGTGGTCAATGTCCTTGAGGTGACATCTCATTGTTGGGGCAGAAAACAGCCACTGAAGACAGAACTAAGACATCTGATTTGTCAGATGGGTCACATTCAGATTGATCAGTGCTCAGTTTTGTTGCCATTCTGGACCCAAATTTGAGTTACATCATGATTAAGTAGAAAGCAACAATAGACCCTACTAAGTTGCATTTTAAAAGCATTTCCTTTGTTCTTCAATCCCAGAAATACTACCCAAAACCTCATCCTCAGGGAGACAAATTTGAGATCCTTGCTTCCAGGTGACTTTGCATTAAACTGATTCTTTTCTCAAAAATGGGTACCATGATTATTGGCTTCTGTGCCCTCAAGGAGCGGTCCAGGGAGAGCAACGGTTACATAGGCTGAAGTCCTGATTGATCTAGGGGCCCCATGCTCATCCCTTGATTTGGGAAGGGCAACCCTTTTATTTTGAGTAAAAGTTTAACAAAACCACAGTAAGTGAAAGCTTTTTAAGGAAATTGAAATAATTATTAACAAAGAAAGAGGAGGAAGGTTAAGTGGCTAATGAACAGATGGATACCAAATATGGCAGGATATCAATAATGGCTGACACTGATGATGAAGTGACCCTTAAACACACTTTTCAGCTTATTTAACCCTAACAAAAATCCTTTAAGCAAGTACTGTCTTAATTCTACATTTAATGGCAATAAGACATATTCAACACTTAGAAGCAAATTTTGGGATGTGAAGGCAGATGACCAGTCTTGAGAGTTTACATTAGGAATCCCTGTGCTGGCCAGCCTTTTGAGTGTGCCTGATGGTGCAGAAGTAGACCCAGCAGTGTGGAGCCCAGAGAAGTGGAAAAAAGACAAGACATGGGTGAAGTAAGCTATGTTACGGTTCCATTTCATTTTGCTTATGGAAAAGGTTTTGTAATCTTCATTTGATATATCAGAAGCAAACTGATGGCTGCAAAGTCTGGGAAATTATAAACACACATAATGGTTTCACTTTTAATGACATCACATATAATTGGAAGTTGGAACTCTTTGTATTTTCTAAAGTTCAGTATCTTCTATTTCAAAATGAGGGGCTTCAGTGTTTGTGTTACCAAAAGATTCATTTTGCGGTTCATTCAAAGATTAGAACTTCTACTGGGAAGTGGATAGATAACTGAAGAAAATTTCATTCAGGCCCCTCATCATCATATTGAATAGGGTCACATAATTGGAAAGTTACTTAAGCATAACAGGTGTTATCAGGTGACGGTCCTATCAGATACCATGGTTATCTTCCTGCTTGCAAACCCAGGTCTTTTCACAGTGGAATGGATACTGGTCTCTAAAGGAACAAAGAAAAAGAAGTCTTGTGAAAGAAATCATTCTGCAGTGGCAAGTATACCAATGCCCTCAGGAAATTGTAGCAACAATCAGGGTTTAATCCAACTAAAGCAAATACTGCAGGACACAGGAAGGTAATGTCAAATGAGAGACTTTATTGGATTGGCCTCTGAAACAGATAAATGTGCAAATGCAAAGCTGATGAAAAGAAATAAGTTTGCTACTCCCCATTAAATGGATCAATATCAATCTACTAACTCTAATCTTTTTATGGTAGTTTTCATTATAAATCATGAACTGCATTTTAAACAACCATCAAAATTCTCCCTGTGAGTAAAATTAAGGATTACCTTTACATATTTTTAGTGCACTCACCCCTGAATATTAATGCAAGACAAATATGTCATTTCCCTCAAAGTTTGCTTAAATTCCTATCCTTTCCAGATCCTTCTATTTGTATCAGCCTAACAAAATATTTAACAAAATATTCCCTTTATTGTTACTTACTAGATTATTGGTTCATTATAAAAGGCTGTAAGTTCAGCAATCGCCAGATGGAAAAGATGCGCAGGGCGGGTTCAGGGGAAAGGGCCAGGAGCTCTGACATGCTCTGGGGCGAGTGTGCCACTCTCTGAGCCTCCATGTGTTCATCATCCTGGAAACTCTACACAGGGAGCTTCTGGCTGTTTCTGGAGATTTCATTTCACAGGCATGAGTCACTAAATCACTGTTCAATGGTGATTGAACACAGTCTCCAACTGTTTTGTCGACCAGAAAGCTGGGAGTGGGTGTGAGACTTTAAGTTTTAAATTTCTAATCACTGCCTGGTTCCTAAGATGATCACTTCCCATCACCCGGCATCCTAAATGCATTCTAAAAGTCACTCATTACCATAAAAAAGAGACATCTTTATGGTTCACTTAGGAAATTCTGAGGGTCTTAGGAGTACTTTGCCAGAAACAGGGACTAAGACCAAATATTATTTATTACCATTAATCACAGTATAACAAACTGCCTTTGAATTATGCTGCTGCACAGATGTCAATTTTCCAATGTTTATCCATTCAACAAACATTTCTTGAGCACCTACTTTTTTCCAAACAGCATCATATGCTTTTATTTTTTATTTCTTTTTCTTTTTCTTTTCTTTTTATTGTTATTTATATCTTTTACTTTTTGTATTCCCCTTGGGTAACCCACCACCAATTCACCTGTGATCCATCTCTGTGGTCCCTTGTGTCTGTTTCTGCTCCATTTTGTGCCCTTATCCTCCCCTCCTCCCCACCCCGAGTGTCTCTCTCCTATTTGATTTCCCTGTAGTCCTGTTATGAGTAAAATCATTCAATATTTTTCTCTTTCTTTCTGGCTTATTTCACTGAGTATGATCCCCTCTAATTCCATCCATGTCACTGCAAATTGCATGTGTTTATCTTCTTTGCTGAATAGCATTCCATTGTGTATATGTACCACATCTTCTTGATCCAATCATCTATTTTTGGACATCTGGGTTGCTTCCATACCTTTGCTATTGTGAATAGTGCCGCAATGAACATATGGGTGCATGTATCCTTTTGGATTAGTGTTTTTGTGTCCTTTGGGTAGATTCCCAAAAGTGGGATTGCTGGGTCGTATGGAAGCTCCATGTTTATCAGTTTGAGGAATCGCCATACAGCTTTCCATAGTGGTTGGACCAGTTCGCATTCCCACCAGCAGTGTAGAAGAGTTCCTTTTTCTCCACATCCTTTCCAGCATTTGTTGTTACTTGTATTTTTAATGTGTGCCATCCTCACAGGTGTGAGGTGGTATCTCATTGTGGTTTTGATTTGCATTTCCTTGATTATAAGTGATGTTGAACATTTTTTCGTGTACCTGTTGGCCATTTGCTTTTCTTCTTTGGAGAATTGCCTTTTTAGCTATTCTGCCCATTTTTTGACTGGATTATTGGCTTTGTTTTTGTTGAGTTGTGTGAGTTCCTTGTAAATTTTTGTTATCAGTCCTTTATCAGTTGTATTGTGTGTGAAGATCTTTAACATTACCAAAATGGCAATCCTACCAAAAGCAATTTACAGATTCAATGATAAAAATCTCAATGACATTCTTCAAATAAATAGATTGAATACTGATGAAATTCATATGGAACCACAAAAACCCTGCATAGCTAAAGCCCTCCTGACCAAAAAGAAAGAAAACGGAGGAATTTCACGCCCTGATTTCAAACTATACTACAAAGCTGTAATAATTAAAGCAGCATGGTAGTGGAACAAAAACAGACACAAAGACCAATGGAACTGAATAGAATACCCAGAATTAAAGCTACATATCTATGAACAACTAATCTTTGACAAAGGAGCAAAGAAAATGCAGTGGAACAAGGACAGTCTATTCAATAAATGGTGCTGGGAAAACTGGATAGCTACATGCAAAAAAATAAAGCTAGATTACTACCTCACACCCTGCGCAAAATGGATAAAAGAACTGGATGTAAGACCTGAAACCATAAAATTTATAGAAGAATATATAAGCAAAACTCTACACGACATACATCTCAGGAAAATCTTTAAAGGCACATCCCTCAAAGCGAAAGAAGTGAAGGACAAGATAAACAGATGGGATTACATCAAAATAAAAAGCTTCTGTACAGCAAAAGAGACATTAACCAAAACTAACAGACACCCTACCAACTGCTTTGATTTTTTAAAATGTCAGAAACCATAGCAGAATCTTATGAGCTTTAGTAAATGTTTACAATTTAGATGAACTATGCTTTTCTTTATGGGAAAGTTCTTCTCAAAGAAACTTCCATTTCAGGGAACACCTGTCAATAATTATTCCAGTGATCACATTAGATTTTTTGATGTGGTTTCCTGACTTCATCATCTTGGGCCCATCTGGGAGAATAGCAGCCCCCCAGCAAGGTGGCAGTGGTCTGACCAGGTAGGGGCAATAGGGTAGGTGAGAGGGAGAGGAACTGAGACCAGGAGAACTGGGGAACAGGAAAGGCTGAGACGAGGGACAGTGATTTTAAACAATATGGGAAAAGAAGGAACAAAACAGCTCCCAGGAAAATGGAAGTGTTTTACTGAAATGGTGCTGAGCTGGCCACCACCTAGAGTAAGATCCAGTTACAGGATAATTAGGGAACAGAAAAACAACGAACACAAAACTCCCCGACCACCTAGTGCCTAATCAGTAGTCTGGCACATCGGACAACAGGAAGTCGGACAGCATATAGTCACGGACAGGGCTGGAGTAAATGGGCATCTGCCCTGGGACCCTCCTGCTGTCAGGATTTCATTCCTCTTGCTTCAATAAATCCACACTCGCTTGCTGTCATGTTTGGTGTGGCGGCTGTTCTCTTTAACCAGCGTACACACCCGGGCCCACGAGCATCCACTCTCCTAACAAGAGGACCTGAGAGAGAACACTGCTGAACATGTGTAGGCCACATAATAACACAGCAGCAGTGTGGCCTCCTGGCAATGCCCCCAGCAGCCATTTATGGTCATCATAAAAAAGAAATGCAAAAGAAAAATCAAACAAAGATCAAAAAAGAGTTATTAAGGGCAGCATAAATATGTTGTAAGTTGGAGGTAAAAATCAAGAAGAGGTATAACATATCTTGGTACTTTATTGACAGAGATTGCTTCAGTTTATAGGGTCCTTGGCACATAACCTTTCATTCTACGTATAAATAAACCAAGACTCAAAGAGGAGGATGAGTTTGTCTATTTCTCATTCAACATCATAACTCCCAGGGCTGAAGGCACGTGAAAATATGCATCTCTTATCTTTATTTAGACAATGTGCTCTGTTAAGGCAGGGTTTTTATTTGCTTTTCTCAGTTGAAAATATCTTGACTTTGAGTAACGGAACATCTTGAAGTCTCAAATGGGAGGCTAACTGCAGAATCTCTTATGCAGCCTGGCACACTGGAATTAATAAATATTCAACATGAATGATGGCCATCATCATCCTCTATTTCCTCCCAGATATGGGTTGCATTATGACAAGAACAGTTTTCATGTGACTCTGACACAAACTTTTAACAGTGATTCAGAACAACATGATGGATTACAAAACTCATCTTCAGAAATAAGTGATTTGTCCAGATGTATACAATTCAGTGAGACAGAAGAGCTCATCAGTCAATAAATATGAATTTCATCAGAGTCCTCTCTCCTACAGATCTTTGCAATATTAATTGCTAAAGAAGGACAATGGGCTCCATATAAAAATAAGTCTCATAATGTTATTATGTAACTGTATCCTTTAATAACTCAAAGTGATTAAATGAGAACGTGAAAGGCAAATTATACAAATTGATTCTAAGTTCTAACGAGTTTATCCCATGGGCCAAGAAAATCAAATATCCAAGTGCCTAATTACAGAATAACTAGTCATTGCAATTTAGATGAACGTTAAAAAGTACAGACAGAAAACAGCAAATGGAAAAAAAAGCACGATGCTTGGATGGAGATAAATACAGAAAGAAGAGAAAGTAGGGGATGAGCCTTCAAAATAATCCATTAAAAGCAGGAAATGTTTTCTGAAAGTCATATTTGAGAGGCGGGAAATGCACTGGGGAAGATGGAGTGGACTATTATGAAAACAAAGGTGCAGCACTGAAAGTGAGTGAGAACAATCCCAATTTCCTACCAATAACAGATGCAGCATCTCTATCTGCAGTGCTCAGCTTACTCTGACGTCACCATCTGGAGGTGAGAACTCAGAATCTCTGTTTTCCACCACCACAAAACTCAGAGTTAGGCTTGTGTCCTACAGGACAGTAAATGTGATTTATTAGGAAAGACTTACAGGGCAGCAGTTAGGTGTGTGGACCTGGTTGTCAGGTAGACTTGAGTTTCAGTCTTGGTGCTACCTCTTCTAACTGTATATACTAGAAGAAGTTTCTCTATAACTTCCCTCTTGTAGACAGTGATAATAAAACCACCTATTTCCTAGGAGTACTGTGGAAATGAACTGAGACAGGTATGTCATACAGTAAGTGCACACTAAGTTATCTTGTTATTACCGAGTCAAAGCTCTTTCATTAGTTTGAAAGGGATTGTAAAACATATCAAATTGAAGAGTGTTGTGTCCCACAATATGCTGTTACTTTTGCAACTGCAAACCACTCAGTCCTAAATTGTTGAGGGAATGCTGAGTCACAGTATGACCTTGGGTAAATAAGTCATTTTACCTTCTCTGAGATATTCTTCCTTTATTGATGCATACTGCCTCAAAAGACTGTAGTCAGATTATAATATGAAGATGCTTTAGGTCATTATTAGGCTATGATTAAACACTTATAAAGAAATGGCTCCTAAGACCATCAGTTCAGGATCACACCAGGATAAAGTGGACAGTCTTGCATTCCAGAAATTTGAATTATCAAAGATGCTTTCAACATACAGCAGACTGAGAAATGCTGGTACTGGGCTATGCATCATGGGGACCAAGAAGCTCGGGACTTAGAAAAGGATATAAAATAGAGACCAAAGAAAATTCAAAAAATACATAATAAATATCAAGAATTTAGTAAGGATTTTGAATATTAACACTTTGTGTGCCGGTGTCCTTTAAATTTACCAGCCCTTGGAGCCGGCCATTTTCTGTGCCACCGCGTGAATGGTATAAGCATTCAATAAAACACACACAACTCCTGAACTACAGGATATTAAAAAAACTGTAATATCTCTTATAAAACACCTTATACTTTCACCAAAGCAATGTGTAAAGCTTCTAAACTGAGCACGATCAAAGAAATAGCTCCTAATAGTTGCAAATAAATCCACCATGGCGTGAAAAACTGGAGACTAGATGAACATGTATTAATACGTGAGCGGCCACCTGATACTGGTGACAAAAACACGTACTAATACGTGAGTGGACCACAAAGTGTTAAATGAGTTCAAATGTACGGTCACTGAAGCCATCTGATTCAAACAAACCACAGAATTGCAAGTTTACTGGAAGACTCAACATTCAGATACAAATTATCTATCTATTTAAATTTTATATATATTTCACATCATTCTTTCTCTTTGTACAATTCATGCTTTCTCCTTTCAGGTGTTGTCCCCGTAATTTCCATCACCAATTCACCAGTGCACCATCAGGAACTTCTTATGGTCTCTGATCTCTTACGCTCCCTGCCATCTGCCTGCGGAACTGCAACACCAACATACTGCTCACCTCTAGCTTATACATCCAGTGGATTCCAACTGGTGTCATCCAATCAAGAGTCTGATTCAGGTGAGACAGAAGCCAGTCCCTCAGGCATCCTCACAGTTAAAGAGACAGTTTGGGATCTGAGGTTGACACTTCTGTTTCTACATCAGGGGGTGATCTGCAGGATGGGATTTCCTCCTTATTGTTCTGCACTGTGTTGCAGAAAGGGAAGGCATGATTGGGGGTGCCAAAAGCAGAACATTTTTCTACCCCTTTCACTGGAATCCCTTCTTAGTCTTAAAATAGCCTGGGTGTTAACAGCTTCTTAATTCACCTATAGTGTTCACACAAAGATACTTTAATTCATAAATTGTTGCTAACCGGGCTTCTCTTTTGGAGAAAAGGTTATAGCTTCCCAGGTCACCATCTTGCTGATGTCTGCCTAGTACAATGTATTTTCAGGGGTTATTTTTTGTTTGTTTCTTTGTTTTTCAGTTATTGATTTACTCAACTAATTACATATGATTTAAGCTAAAATTAAATTTCTTTTATGTATTCTAAGAACTCATTAAGAATAAGGAAAGATTACTTAGGCATAGATGAGGTGTCAGGAAGACCTAACCTGCCATTAATTTTACTGTGTGTTTTTGAGAAGTAACAGTACATTGCATTCAAATCAAGCTTTTATTCTCAGCCTCACAGAGGAGAGTTCTCATTAGCATTGTAGCTGTATTCAGATTTCTAGGAATTGACTTATACTTTAGATATATAATAACAATATTCTCTTGGATAGGTTATTTTAGTGCCCTTGGTCATAGTTCCTCATCTGATATGTAGGGATAATTATAGGATCTTCCAGATAAGATTTTTGCTGAGATTAAATGAGGTAATGCATGTAAAGTCCTTAGTGCATTATCTGACGCACAGTAAATATCTGAACAAATACTCAAACCATTTCCTGTTTTCATGATGGGTAAGGTGTGGTAACTACATATGAAGAGGTATGAACCTACACATTTAAATGAGACAGTGTTGGAAACCAACATTACCTCAATTAAAAAATACAATAAAAATCAATGATGTGATCTTCTATTTTCCAATTTTGACAAAAAATTCATAAATAAAACCTTTTCCTTTTTGATAGTTTTAGAGCTATAGGTAATATATCTGAGGACTGTGAGGCCCTATTATAATACAAAATAAAAACATCTTGCTGTTACTATTAAATAGAATCTGGGTTATGATCTCACTAATTTCAATGGCATTTTGATGAAATTCAAAACATTTAGTTCATTATTGTCACCATTATTTAATTGTGCCCAGTGGCACAATTAAAGCACAGAGATAAAGAAAAAACCTGACCCAATTTATATAAAAAATTATATACTTTGTGTTAGAACTGAATTCAGACTTCTGGTCAGAGGAGTAAAACTAGAAATATAACTGATTAAAAATGAATCCTGATTAACCATATCTAAGTACATAGTTTAGTCACAAATTTTCACTTTTTTTTTTACTAAAGATAAATATATGACATCTTTTAAATAAAGGGAGCTGACAAAAGAACTATAGGAAAAATATTGTTACTAGATGTCATAAAAAAGCAAGATCAAATGTCACCTAAGAACTGGTTCAACTTTCTCCTAGACTGACTCAAATCTTTACACTAACTTTTCTTTCTTTTTTTTTTATTTGCCTAGAAGAACTGGGGTGTAGGCCAGACGTACAGGGGGTGAGAAAATTCACCAGCTACAGAGTGGGGAGCAGAACAGGTAGATCTACTGAAATATACTGCTGAGGGGAATAGCAGGTGAGACAGGAGAGGTCTGCTATGCCATATGTGGATTAACTCCTTGGCGGGGTTTGAACTCAGGCCTTAGGGGTGATAGTGCTGAGTCTTAACTCCGAGGCCAACAGGGAGGCCCTCTACAGTAACATTTTTATGGAAAAAAAAATGTGCATATCTGGACACAATTATTATTAACATCATTTCTACTGTTCTTCTTGGTACAATGTCCAGAATTAATCCAATATGCTAAAACAACAAAATGCCAGGAGACAAAGCAAAACCTTATCAGGAAATAAAGCAATTCCTAAGATCAGAATCAAGAATGGCTTTTAAGCTCTGAGGATTAAATGGGATTTTAAAATAACTATTATCAATGTTTTAAAAGAGCTTGAGAAAATGGTGTACAACATTCATAAACAAATGGGAAATCTCAACAGAAATATGGAAAGTCTGAAATGGAGTCAAAGTGAATTAAAATAAATTTTAAAAATTATAGAAGAGCAAGAAATCTTTGGATGAACTCATCAGCAGATTGGACATGACAATGGAAATGATCTGTGAAATTTGAGAGAGATTAATATAAATTATCAAATGTAAAACATTTTTAAAAATATGACAAATTTTAAGAATTATGAGACAAGTTCAAAAGTTCTGACACAAATGTCATTGAAATCACGAAAGGAGGAGGGAGAGAACTAGGCCAGGAAAAAAAGGGATAGATAATAGCTGAGAATTTTCTACAATTATTGAAAAATAATAAACTATAGGCAAAGAAGTCTTGATAACTTGAGTAAGGTTTGATACAAACTATACAAAACATACAGTTAGACAGGTAATAGTCAACATGGTAAAAAATCAGATACAGAAAACAAAATCTTGGGAAACATTTGAAGAAAACAGGAAATAGTATGCATGGGGAAACATGTTTTGTTGGTTGGTAGAAGCATGGACCAAAAGATGGTCTTACATGAGTGCATTGGAAGTGCCAGAAATACTTTGGTTTGATGAAGAGTAAGTGATTCAAAGGCTTAGAAATATGGGAATGTTAGAATGGACTGTCATCTACTGACAAGTAGGAAGACACCAGGAGGGTTCAGGAGACATACCTTTAAAAAGACTGTGAGAAATAATTTTTTTAAAGGTTTATTTATGTATACAAGCTGGGGTACAGGCCAGAGGCATGGAGCAGTGAGAGGTTCACCAGAGACAGAGTGAGGAACAGAACAGGCAGATCAAAGGAAATACACTGCTGAGGGGAGCAGCGGGCGAGGCAGGAGAGGTCTGCTCTGCCATGTGGGAATCTCCCTAGCCGGGTGTCGAACTCGCGTTGCCGCTGCCGACAGCTCCACAGTGCAGCACTTAACTGCTGCGCCACCAGGGAGGCCCGAGAAATAAACTTGTGAGAGCAGCCCCATGTCCTCGAAGAGCTCTGTGAGTGCTCTTCTCTGCAGGCTTGACTTCACTTCAGGAATGCTTAGTCTGACCTCCCCGTGGCCAGTGAAACTGACACACAAATTAATTGTCACACGGGTTCAAACAATAACACTGTATCATGGGATATATAACAAACAAAGGTAAAATGTCTGGCATAAGTGTGTAAAGGTTATTATACAACTGAAGTTACTAAGATTGTGTGACAATGACATAGGGTGGAAGGTGGATCCACACATCTGTGGATAGAGTAGAAAGTCCACACCCAAACAAAACGTGCATTTCTCTGGATGTTTAGAAAATAGGAACAAATATATTTCTGCTTCTGGAATATAAATAGGCTCCCCAAAATTGTGTTAGGGCACATACTGTACCTCACTGTTAAGGCTCTGCAGGGAGCTGAGTCTAATTATAGGTGTAGAAGCAAACAGGGGTATAGGCTGGGTCTTGAGGCGATCAGCATTGTTTTGCAGGGCAAGTGCCTCAGTGAGGGCTTTACCGTTTCCTCAGGCAATGTGAATGGAGGTGGAAAGACTGATATGACCGTGAGTGGAGAGGTCTGTACTACTGAGAAAGGACGGCCACTCTGTTGGGCATGGGGAGGCCACATCCAATAGGGGTGGGAAGTCCTCTTCCATAGGCAAGGAATACTCCGCAGAATTTAGAGACTTAATGTCCCCAGCTTGATCAGCATCTTCCCACAGACCCCTATGCTCACTATAGTTGGGATAGTTGATGGCCTCCTTTTATCACTGATGTAGGGTCACCCAAAAAAGAAATCTACAAAGATAAATACTTTGATTTCCTTTTAAACCGTGGGTTGAAAAGGGTCCTATATGGGAAAAAAAAATATCCACTTCCTTTACATTAGTCACGGGTTCTGCATCGATGAGAGGCAACACAATACTTAATAAAAGGCACAAGACTTAGGACTGCCAGACCCAGGTTCTTCCATCACTGCAGAGTTGTCCTTACCAGTCACATTGCTTCACTCAGGCTCAGCTTACTCAGCAAAAACATGGGCATAATGCTAGCTGTCTCTATTTCCTCTCAGGAATGTTGCCAAACACTAATAGATGGGAAAAAATGGTATAAAAATATAGGGGATTTTAATTACAAAAATGTTCTCTAAAGGATCTGGAAGGAAGATCTATTCTTGACTAGCAAATCCATTACTTGTAAGTTCTAGTCTACTAAGAGATAGCATTACTTGATCTTACTGACCAACTTCTTAAAATAGCAGATGCTCTGGGATCAAGATCCATATTGCCTGCAATGACATGCCTGATATAGATGTTTTCTTACAGTAAATAATCAATTTCAAAAGCTTTCTTTCATTAGTTGCTGTGATCTATTATTGGCTTATGTCCTAAAATCTTCCTACAACATCTGCAAAGTTAATAAACCAATTATGGAAGCCATCTGGAACTAGAAGAGAGATGGGGAAAAATTTCAAATAATAATAAAAAAGACTCTTTCCTGAATAACTGGGACTGTAATACATGGTATGTCATAGAAAAGTGATGCCCCAAACACATTCTCATTAAAGGAGAGAGAGCAGAGTCTTATGTAAAGGCAACACTGATGGTTTATCATCAGTCATGGGAGAAGGCCAGGTAATTCACTCTTGAAGTCTGAACATCTGTATATATCTATTGCTTCCCTGTCCACAGGCATGAGCTCATTCATCATGAACCAGCAGAACTCAGTTGTCTGCATGAATGGGGACACATTTAGTGACCTTAGGTAAGTTATTCAAACTCTTGGGGCACTAGACTCACTGATAAAAATGGGAAATTTTGCCATTAATCCACCCTATGAAAAAGTTGGATTACTGAAAAAACAAACAAACATGGTGGTTATTCTAAGCTGAACATCATTTTTCATGTAGAGCTGAGAAAAAATAGCAAAAGCTAAGGCCACAACTCAGAATATATACTATTAATAATTCTGGTATATTTTTAATTGACCAGTGCTGTTTTATGGTGGTAGGGGTTAAATGTTAGTAGTGGGTTTAAGTCAAATGCTTTGTAGTCCCAACTCTCCAACTAATTCTGCAACTACCAACTGGATTTGGAAAAGTAAATCACTTCTCCAGGTTTCTTTCCCTCAAATATTACAATGAAACATCACATGATTTTTGTTAGAATTCAGTGATATAATTCAGAAAGCTCTTAATGTAGTACTCAATAAATGCAGTTTCATTATTATTACATTGTATTCTTATTATAATGTAATGATGTGCATTTAAACTACTGAATGGATTTCTGCTGTCCTCTCTCATGACATATTACCCTCAAATATTATAACTAACCATTAAATAATATAAAAACTAAAAACTAATCAATAATTATCAATAATTGATAACTTAAATCAATAACTTAAAAATAAGGGGTATGTACCTAGATGTGGAATTGCTGGATCATATAGATCCATGTTTTGAGAAAACTCCATACTGTTTTCCATAGATAGCACTGATTCACATTTCTACCAAGGCAGGGTTTCTTTTTCTCCATATCCTTGCCATCACCTGTTTCTAGTCTTTCTGATATAGGGCATTTTCACAGATGTGAGGTGATATTTATGAGGAGAATAGGAGAATACAAGTTCAAAAAGATACTTGCACCCTATGTACATTGTAGCACTGTTTATAATAGCAGAGATATGGAAACAACCTACATTCCCACCAGTGGATGAATGAATAAAGAAGACGTAGTACATACACAAACAGAATATCACTTAGCTAAAACAAAAACAAAAGATCCAATCTTGCCATTTGACACAAGGTGGATTGTCTTAGGGTATTATGCTAAGTGAAATAAACAGACCCCAGACGATTTCACACATATACAGACAAGAAAGAAATAAAACAAACAAACAGAGGAAACAAAACAAAAACAAGCCCGTGGATTCTGACATTAGCACTGAGGTTATCAGAGGACCAGGGAGGCCAGTGGATTCTAATGATTTATTAGTACTTTGGTGATGGGCCTGAGGTAGTATCACCCATTTAAAGAAGTATAAACCTGTACTTGAAACTTTGGCTCTTCTCAGATTCACTCATCACTGCTGCCTTCACCTTGAAAGGAAGGGCCACTGATTTCCCACATTGTTGAGAGTTCCAGGCCACTTCTCTGTTCAAAGGATTTATGCACTCAAGGTCTTTAGCTACATTCCCCACCATGTATCTCCATGAAACACCTTTTCCTCGTGCTGAGCTTCCTCACTTATCTGTTCAGCATTGAGACTCAGGCACTTTCAAACTTGTAGGTGCAGTTTTCTCCTTAGAGTCCTGAATCAAGCAGAATGCCTCAGTTCACACAGGCCCATCTTCAAATGAGATATCTGAATTGTTTGATTCTATAAACTGATTGTACAGAAGAATAAGAAAACATTGCATGTGGTCTAGAAGAAAATAAGCAATGTCCTCAGCATCCTGTATAAACCTGAAGGGAGTTTAGACTGTAACTTTGGGAGTTTTAAATATATGCAACCAAATAAAGATGCCTCTGAATTTTTCTCTTTTTTAACTTCAGATAAAAAAAAAGAATTATATTTTAGGTCTTCATCTAAGAGGTTCCCATTCCTTGCTTTCAATTACAGAATAAAAGCATATCCTAGTCTCCATGCTTGAGATGACAAACCAGCATGGAACTAGAGACCATCACCTCTGAGATAATGGTGCCCATTTCATGAAACCTATGGGCATTTATATGATTCAAGTTATATCAGATTTATGATGTCAGAAGATACATTGCTTTTTGTGTAGCAACTTATAGAGTAAACTGGAATGAGAACATGTGTCCATAAAACTGATATACAATATCAATTTATATCTGCATCTCTACATATATAAAAATGGCTATAGGGCCTCCCTGGTGGGGCAGCGGTTGAGCGCTGCGCTGTGGAGCTGTGGGCAGCAGCGATGCGAGTTCGAGGCCTGGCCGGGGAGAATCCCACGTGGTGGGGCAGACCTCTCCTGCCTCGCCCGCTGCTCCCCTCAGCAGTGTATTTCTGATCTGCCTGTTCTGCTACCCACTCTGTCTCTGGTGAGCTCTCTCGCCGCCCCACATCTCTGGCCTGTACCCCAGCTTGTATGTATAAATAAATCTTTAAAAAAAAAAAAGGAAAAAATGGCTATAAAATGTAGTTGACATACTACAAATATATAATCAATTCACTCTAAATTTACAAAATGAGCCTCACTCTTTTTAATAAAATTTGTATGTGAAAATGAAAGATAGCTATAGTGGATAATATTAAACATATATATTGTGTCTGCTGCTCATTCTATATTTTTTATAGTTTATCAATTTAAGCATCACAATAACCTAGAGGTAGGATAGGGCAGGTCTTCTATTTACTAATGAAAAAGGTGAGTTTCAGTGTGGCCAAGTGACTTACTGAAGGTCACACAGCTACTTCATTATCTTACCCAGTGCTCTTTTGATTTCAACTCTAACTTGACTTATCCCCAATGTGACTGAGCTGTGAAGACACTTCAGTAAATTTAAATGTTTGATCAATAATTCAAGGAGGTACTAATTGAACGGGGCAACTTTTATGGATCCAGGAAAAGGTATCACTTCCCTAAGGACTACAAAAGGTCACGTGATAACTGCAAGTCAACTCACCTGGTAATAAGCATCCTTTTAAATAAATTATTCAGATTAGGGATTACATGCCCACTAGCCTCAGGTGACATGCTCAAAAGCACAGTGGAGCTGCTCACTCAGTACATTAATATGTATGTTCTCAAGTATAATAAACAAATATACTTGGACCATTAGCAGGCAAAGGCATCGAAGAGCCCATTCAGGAACAGGCTTGCGGGCTTCAGCAAACCCACGCGGTTTGGGCTGTACGTCATCGCGCCGGTCATTTCAGAATAAACATGTGGGCGGTGACAACACAGACAACATGTGTGGCAGAGTGAGGGCGCCGGGCTGTGCTATCAATGAACAGCAGATGTTTGCTGGGGAGCTGGGTTCAGTGACTTCAATTCCAAAAGTAAAATGATCTTTGAAAAAGGAGAAAGGTCACTGTTATCAGTCCCTTTTGTGCAATGCCTGCTGACTGCATAACTAATTGTGTGTGAGAGCCAGCTCCACGCTGTGGTGCAGAACAGCCTCTCATTTATCCTCTTGTGCTGTTCAGATAACTGTACCTCCTAGAAAACTTCAGCCAAAGAAAAGCCTACAGTCCTCAGACTCTCAAGAAAATCTTTCGAACTTGTCACTGAGCAGTGAATTTCTTATCCTTACAACTGCTTTGGCTGTATGAAGAAATAATTTGAAATCTTGGTATCAGACAGATCTGATTTAAATCTCTAGCAGCTGCTCAAAAACTGTGGCTTTTAGATATATGTTAAGTTGTTTTGGTTACAAAAGATACCATCCTAAGTAACAGGCAGAGTCACTGGGGTACATTTTTAATTTCAGTAAAACAATGACCAAATCTTGGGAAATATCAGAACCTGGACATTTCTCTGAGACCTCAGCAATTTGGGGGGAATTTGCTGACACTCTGCCATTAAAGGTCCCCATTTTTGTTGAAGATTAAAGCTATGTCCATGTAAAAGAGAGGCTGATATTCTGGCCCTCTTGTTCAGCTAAATATGTTAAGATAAAACTTACTGATGCACAAGAACTTGGGCCACACATGCAGACTTGGAAAAGCCCTGCAGTAGAAGGGGAAACACGCCCACGTGTTGCTTCTCCTCTTCCCTTCCGCAGGTGCCAGGGGTCCTTCTACCTTTGCAGCCTTCAGATACCCATGGAGCCCTTTGATAGACCATTGATATTTATCTCCTACACTCTTCACTTACTTTTGTCTTGATTGAGACTAAACATCAAGTCTCCCCTAATTATCTGATTCCTTCCTCCCATACCTGTGCACAGATAAAACCAACTAAAAAGACCATTCCTCTTGGGAAACTTTCTGATAGAAGCCAGAGTAGGTTTATGTTACAAAAATATACAGACAAAAACCCCCAGATACCCGTACAACAGAGATAGCTCCTACTGGTTTGGAGTTCCCAGTGTGACCAAGGAAACGTTTGGGACACTAGGAGTTTGTATGAGTTTAAGCCCACACTGTGCTCTCCACGGTATCTAGCCGCCACCAAAAAGTGTTTACTTCATCTGTAAAGTATGAAGGAATGTGTAATAGGGAGTCCTTCTTCCATATGAGGCACAGAGAGAACATACTGAGGTACACTGTTGGGGACACATTGATACTCTTCCATGGATCATAAAACAGCATTATTTCTATCAACAGAGGACAAAGTGACCAATACTGCCTTTTCCACACTGGCCATGCATTCTTTCCAAGTTGCAATCTCAGGTTGGGGGTGAAAGCCTGATGTTAACTGTTTTTATTGCCGAGCATATGCATTTGAGTACATCTTGCATTCTTTCACTCCCAGAATATTTCTATCATTTCAGTAGCAGACCCTGAGTCAGGGCTAATTCAAGATTAAGCAAATAAAAACACTCCAAATAAGTCAATAAAAAACATATCATTTTTTTTGTTATATTTATGAGAAATATTTTTAACCTTCTCTTTCATTCCTTGAAAGCCTACTGACTGGTGCCTAAAGTCTGTTATTTCCACACATTGGCTAAATATAGGAAAGCAAGACATTTAAAAGGGTTATTAGCATGTTTCTGATTTGATAGTTATTCAGGCTGACTGGGGTCCTTGTATGCTCTTTTACTCTGGTTGATACCTAATACCACCTCTCTGCAGTCTCCAGAAGCAATAATGAAAGACAAAGTGTGACCACATCAAGTGCTTGCAGGGAAAGAGAAAGAATGAGACAGCTTGAATGTAATCAAATGGGGAGATTCTGGAGAAACAAGAGAGTAAGTATGGAACCAGACATTCAAGCTTAATGCGTCAGTTCTTCTTATTTTAAAGGAAGTTGGAATTTGAATTGGTACCTCAAGTGTTCTGAGTTTTAATTGTGGACCAACGATTTTAAAACAAAACCAACTTTGACCTGGATTAAAGTCAATTCAGATCATCCTTACCGGGTGTCTTCCACCAGAGTGTGGGTTCACAGTTGTCCTTGTGGAGAAACTGATCAAGAGGTGGACAGCAATTCCTACCTAGGAACAGATCAAAGCAAGATGAAAATAAGACATTATTAGAGTATCTCCTGGCCCACTCCTTGACTGGGGGTCAACTGGCATTTGCCCCACCCCCCAGGTGTGGGTATACCTCCCCTGCCATTTTCCTCTGGGGTCTGGACAAGAGCACATTCAGAACCCTCCTCCCTACTCTGCTCAGGTGCGGGGCCCTCTGTCTCCCCCACCAGAATGGGGGCATGTATTTCTCCCCTCAAGAGGCTTTCATTTGCCAGACCCGTCCAGTTCACTTCCATCCCACTTCTGCTCTATAGATTGGGCTTTCAGAAACAAATGCCAGGATCTACAGAGTCCTCTTGCTCTCCACCCTTCATTGGCCCTTTGGAAGAAAAAGGGATAGAAGCTGCCATTTGCATGAATGAGGAGAATAAAGGGAAACAACAAGGAAGAATATAATTGATAGACAATAGTGGTATGCAGACATACATGGGTATTTACAAACATACACACATTTCCTTTTAGCAATTCTGAAATTATTTCATTCACTTGCTGATATTTCAGTATTTCTTTTTTTATGATTAATACACATGCTTATTTTCAAATGGTAGCATTTCATTGCTTACACATTTTCAACAATTTATCTTGTGACACAGGGTTAGAGATTAAATACAGTTTAATATTGTCTTTTTGAAACCAAATGTTCATTTCCCAGATTAATAATGATTTTGCACTTATAAGTATTTACTGGGTGAATATTCAAGAGAGTTAATCCCTTTTAAAGCTTCTTCAAATTTATTTACTTGTAGATTTAGTGGATTATCTTAATTATATATCTTATAACATTATATATCTTATAACATTACATTAACTACTTCATTTTGGCATGAAGAAGATATGTTCAGAGATATGATTTGCCTGAAGTCACACAGCAATATACCTGTGGAAATGTTGAAACATTTATACAGCTCCTATAGAACATTTATGTGCACACACATGCACACACACACACACACACACACACACGCACAATAACTCTTTTATCTTGTACTTATCAATCTTAGGTTAAATGATAGCACTTAAGGGATTAGACTCGATAGCTCAATGGATATAATTTCAGGAACCCCAAGCAAATACTTACTGCACTCAAATTAACATTCTTGTTAGTCTGACATTTACAGTGTCTTTAATACAACATAGCATTTTCATCCTATTATAAGAGACAAGGATTTAAACACAATGCAAATCCACCAGAAAAGTCTACACTGGTATATTAGCCACAGAGCTTTTTACTTGGAATGATGGAAAACTAATTTCAAGCTTGTTGAAGAATGAAAAATGAATTCATTTGATCATGTAAATTTAAAAAATATCAGAAATAACTTGATCTAGGAGTTCAAATTATGTTTTTAGGAAGTACAGAATTGCACCTCAATACTTCTCCATTTCTTATTTCCCTCCCCCTCTCTTCTGGTGTCCTCTGGGTGTCTTTTGCTCTCTGGTTCCCAGGCTGCTCACAGTCTCAGAAGGAGGTAAGTCCTGCCCCTCCCAGTATCTGAAGCGAGCTCCTAAGGGGGGGGGTCCTCTAACTTCCCTCATTGGGAAGAGAGGGCCTTTGATTACTACACCCCCTTTATCATACTGAGGTTGAGAAGCATGTTTCCCAAAATGAAGGGAGGCAGGAAAGACCAAATGAGTCACATGTTTCTGACAATGACATTCAGACAAGCGTTTGAGTGATATTCTGATTCCTCCCTGGGAACAGGTTTGGATTTCTAAGAAAGAAAAAAGAAAAAAATAGTAAGATAAAGAATGCAGTCACTAGAAAATAATGAGCTTTATAATGGAGTGAGGGCAGGAGTAAGTCAGGAAAGGAGGAAACTTGAGCATTCAGAAAAGTGAACGGTAACTAGATAAGCCCTTCCGGTCTTCAATAGCAAGATAACACTATGATATTCATTTTAATACAAGGAAAACAGCCTCAGAAAATGTGTTTATGGTTCTTAATTCTTTTTTGTTTGCTTGCTTGTTTCATCCCTTGACTTAAATATGTCCATACAAGAGAAAACATACCTGTCAGAATCAACCAATAAGAGTAAGTCTCAATGTTGTGTGGGTGCATGTGTATTTGTGTGCACGTGTGTGTTTGCAAATTTGTGGAGAGGGCTCAGTTTGTTTTTCCATATAACAAATGACCCCGGGAGCACAACAGTTAGGTGCTGCGCTGTGGAGCTGTTGGCAGCAGCGACGTGAGTTCGACACCCAGCGACGGGGAGATTCTCACATGGCACGGCAGACCTCTCTTGCCTCACTAGCTGCTCCCCTCAGCAGTGTATTTCCATCGATCTGCCTGTGCTGCTCCCCACTCTGTCTCTGGTGAACCCTCTTGCCGCCCCACGCCTCTGACTATACCCCAGCTCTTGTATGCATAAATAAACTAAATTTTAGGAAAAGAAGGATTGGTACAGTTTCAAGGCTGAGTAAGTGGACTAAACACCTGAAGGAAGGACTGATAATTCACACTAAAGACTGGGGTACATGCAGATGGTAAGTATCTGTGGTCATATTTTTTGTAATCTATCAAATAATCCGAATTACAAGATTCAGGCACATAATTATTGAAAAAGCCTCCTAATGATTCCTATATCTTAGATCTCTCCTAGATTTTTATACCCAGGTACTTAAACTCCGGTTGGTAAAAACAGTCTGTTGTTTCTCTTGGCTTTCCTCCTGGGGCGAGGGGTCATGGCTATTTAGAAGACCACAGCTTACAAGTAATAGGTTTGTCTATGAGGAGACACAGGTGATGGGACCTTTCTCCTCCCAGTGGTTCAGGAGTCTTAGGCTCAAGCCAGTCATCACCACCCTGCAACCCTGCTCCCACTGTTCTCCAAAAGTGCACTCACTATTCTGGACACCAACTTTGTACACCCCTTTATCTGGCACCGGGCCAGTCTTCAGAGTCCCCTGATAAGGGTATGCGCCCGAGTCACCGACAGTATGGGGGTTCCACAGAGCAGCCACCCCTCCCTCTCCCTCTTGTGAGGTGCACTGCCCGGGTGTCTCGACAAACACAGTTCATTTATATTTTTTCCTACCTCTTTCCATGGGGACCTTTGTGCCTGGTACCTGCGACGTGGTCCGTTTACCCCCGGGGGTTACTGACGGCTCTGCGCCATTTAATTGGAGTATATGGAGTTGGCGAGGCAACAGCCTCACCCTGCCGCCATCTTGCCGGACTCCCCTAAACTGTCTTAACAGGCCTCTTCAAGGTCTGTAAATCTCGGTTTTTCTGAAATAAGTGCCATGTTTTCGTCATCAGACGACACTGATCCCTACCCAGTTAGTTGCCATCAACGAGCCATCGACTGGTTAGCAACTCAGTCAACTATGTTTACAAGCACTCAGCTTTTGATTTAATAGTTAATTTTTTTGAATCCATCTTAATTTAAAACCTTGGCACATCAGTTAGCCTTGGGGAGGAAAGAGTAAACACATACATAATGTATTCCTTTGTCAAGTCCGCAAACACCATGCTGATGTGCTCGGAACCCCTAATGTAGATTCATGAATTCACATATCTCATAATTACTTATTAAGCCTCTTCGCTAGCCAGGCTAACTGTACTTGTGCTAGAGACTTCATTGTGAATAAGACAGAGATTTTGTTCTCTGGTTGCCCTAGTGATGAGGCCGAAATAAAGGTATTTGTAAAACACTATGGGAATCAGGTGTGCCCTGCCAGATGTTTTCCAGAGGATTAAATAAGGAAATGTTTCAATTTTTAAGAGTGCATGAAGCCCATGTTAGGCTTAGAGACATCAAATAAATTTTTAAAGGCTGCAGTTAATACACAAATCAGGAAGATGTGACTGCAAACTCCTTTTATCCAAATTATAACCAGCTATTTCTAACTTGCTGTTGTTGCTACAGTCGTCTATTGCTACCCAATTACTGCTAACTGGCTTCAAACAGTTTTCTCTCGATTCTAAGGACCAGGATTTCGGGTACATCTAACTAGCTCCTGGGCTTCAGGGTCTCACCACACGGCAGTCGACACGCTGGCCCGGCTCTGATGCCTGACCCGAGAAGAAAGCTGCTTCAAGATCACTCAGAGTTTTGCTATATTTCATCCTTGTGGTTGTAGGACTGAGAGCTTTGGTTTCTTGCTGAGTTTCAGCTGGAGGCCAAGCTCAGCTCCAAAGGCTTCCCCAGTACCTCCTCCCTCCCATATGGCCTGCTTTATAGGCAACCCACAAGGCCAGCAGGAGAGCAGAGCGAGTCAACAAAAGAAAGAGTCACATACAGTATAATGGAGCATCATCAGTATGAACTCCCACCGCCCCTTCTTACTCTGTTGGTGAGAAGTCAGTCAGATTCTGTCATAATCAAGAGGCGGGAGCTATACCAGGCTTGAACACCAAGATACAGTGGGGGCCCCAAAGTCTGTCACCTCACTGATGGCAAATACTAAAGTGGATTGGGGGTTAGCATGTGAATTCTAACCTTACGAGTTTTCAGCAGCCACAGAGAATTCACACACACACACAAACACCCCCTCATCCTCATGTAAATGCACACCTTTTTTAAGCTTCACAAAGCTTTTTGCAAAAACATTTCAGTCTTGCCATTAAATTGTGGACTTTGAATCCAAAAGGAAACCACCTCTACCTTCAGCGTCTCTTTAGCACAGAGCTGTGGAGCAGGGGGGCTGCTGAGAAAAGACATTCACCTCAAGACAGAGAAGTAGAAGGGACAGTTTCTATCAAGGACCTTTGCAGGCCACTAACAGTCCCAAACATACTCACAGGAAATGGCCCCAGTAGACTTCTGTCAGGAAGGCAGTCCTGCAGCCCCCAGGCAGTCCCACAATGCACGGGGAGCTACTTCCATGAACAATACTGCACAATAAAGGAAGCTTCTGTCAGATGAATCCTTTTGACCTGAGTGACAAAATCAGGAGATTGTTAGAGTGGACAAGATCTATGGTACGGAGACCCTCCGTGAAGACATCTGGCTGGGCCCCTCTGGGGTCCAGCTACTACACCACAGGTCACTTTGGACTTAAAATCTTTTTTTTTTCCACTTAAAAGAAAGCTGCTTAGGGGGAGTTAAAAAGCTTATTCCTGTTCAGTGATGGGGCCACACTAGCCTTGGGCTCTCTTAAGAATAATAATAAAAATGATGGGAAAATGGGGAAAGGAAAGAGGTTGCTTTACTATGTACCTCATACTTCACATGACAGAAAAATCAATAAAGCAGCAAAGTGACGTGTTGGAGTGTGGGCCTTGGCATCTGGCAGCCCTGAATTAAAAGGCCGGCTTGCCACATTCCAGCTGTTTGACCTCAGGCTGTTACTGAGTGTCTCTGAGCCTCAATAAAAACAATACTAAAAGTAACAGAGAAGTGTGTTGTGTGAGAGTTTGTGCTAAGCATTTTCAGGTATTACCTCATGTATGACTCTGTATGACCCTCTCACATTGCCCTTAATCAGAACTTGTTCAATTACAAGTAAACAAATACTTAGCTCTAACTTCTACCTTTGAAGTAAGCAGATAGATTAAGCAAAAGTGAAATACTAGTATTAAAAACCATTAAGTGAAGGGTTCAAAAGGTGAAGAGTCTACTGAAATGGGTAGACTAGGCGTTATTTAGATCTACTTGCACACTCTCTCCTCTCATGGGATCTACCCTCGCTCTTTCATCCCCTGGACACTGTTCCTCCCACAATCAGGAAGATGGCCAGGGTAGCTCTGGAGGAGAGCCAGGAGCAGCCCTGCCCTCCCATGGACCAATGTCCTTACTTGTATCTATGCCCCCAACCATGGGGGCAGGTTGCTGGCTGTCTTGCCCTAGGTTACATGCCAAACCCCAGAGGTGATGATGGGCTTAGTAGAGCTGTCATCATAAATCGTATTGGTGAAGGAGGCAGATAAAAAAAGAATCAGATAACCACTACAGGTAGGTATATTTAGCTAGCCATATTTTTTTAGCTAAGAAAGCTGAAGTTGATAGCAATTAAGTAAATTGTGGAAATCATCCAGATATAAGTGGGAGAGCAAGATTTGATTGTAGGCTGATGATATTTACAGCCTATTGCAACGGTTGTTAATAATATGCTGTGTGCTCAATTCAGGCTATCAGACTATTCTCATTGATTCCAGGAGTGAAATATACAGGGAGTATTTGAATGAAATAAGAATTAATAAGACTTCTCATAGAAAAGGTCTTACATGGATTCGAAATAGAACGGCAAACAAAATGGTACTTTTTGTTATTAGGGTTAACCAAAATTTTGTTTTCAAAGGTGAAGTTTTATGAAATTGAAATTTATGGAACTTAAGGAGCAACTGGCTTGCTTCCCCTCTGTGGGATCAGAAGGCTAAGAGCCCAACGAGATCGCGTGGAGTCTGGGCTCAGTGCTGACCGCACTTCTGATTTTAGACAAGTCACACACATCCCATGAGTCTCAGGGAGTTGCTCCTCATCCAGAAGGAACACGAGCACCTGATGAATTATTTCAGACTCCCTTGAGATTCGAAATGGGGAGAACATTTCAGAGTGTACTGAAAACCTAAAAACACACTCCAAATGGAAGGTGGCATTTCATGATTATTTCTTAAGATGTACTTTTCTCTGGGAGGGTCACGTGCTTTTGTTTACTGAGAATGTTTCCCAAATCAGAGTGAAAGTGGGTCATTATAGTAGTATTGTAATTTGGCAACTAAGAGGGAAAAAAATTCACCAATGAATTACCTATCAATTTATTTCTTTTCTTACATAAAATTATTATTATTGTTATTTGTTCTGGTGAAGAAAGCTTTTGCAACTAGTCCTTATAGATGAAATAATGTACCCAACAAAAGGCTTTATTTTAATCCAAAAGAAATGTATTTGCCTTTTTATTTATGCTCTTCCACAAACAGGAAAATCTTACTGGCCTTCCCCATCCTGGCCCTTCATTGATAGTCGTTGGCACCGTTTCTCCTGGACCCGTTCCACTACACGCTGGGCATTCCTTTTTACTTTCCCTTGTGAGAAATCTCTCTTCCCAAACATCTCGCATCATCTTTCAGTCTGTCTCTCTGTGTACATCTAGATAAGAATAGGGGGTTGATTTACAGTGAGTCTCCATCAGACACCACAGAGAAACAAAGCCAAGTGGGACTTCTCGTGAATAATTACTTTAGGATACAAACCCAAAATGCAGCCGGATAAAGCGATGGAATTCATGCTTCATCTCATTCATCTTGACAGTTGCAGGAATCCAGGTCCAATTGTGCTACTGTTAAAACTACAGGCGGAGGCTGGCAAAAAAGAAGACATGCGATTGTCAAGGCAGTTCTCCTTGCAGTTGAAAGACTTAAATTTTGCCTGTAAAGGGCACCAAGCTACTTTCTGTGTCCCTGGAAAATGATTGTTCAGGAAGGGGGTTCTGAATGATTTTCCATTTGTCATCTGGCCAATCACTCAGTAACACGCTATCAGCTGTCATGCAGAACACCTCCGTCTGGGGTTGCTCCAGGGTACCCTGGGTCTCAGGGAAGGGTCTCCTCCGGCTGGGAGCCAGGGCTACAGGGAGGAGAAACAGTCTCCTTGTCTCCCCCTCGCTTGCTTGAATTTTGGGCTCAAATTTGGTATAGAAAAGTAATTGGAAGTGCTCTGAGAAGATGAGTTAGGAAAATATAAAAAAAAACAAAGTCAAACATGTCCACATTTCACAAGCTAACAGCTTGAAGAATACGGCTTAAGACCTATTAGTTAACAAGCCAAACACTTAAAGACAGAAATTACTGAAATTAAAAACTAGAAAGTATTAAAATAACACATTTAAGGTTATAGGGAATTGAGGTAAAAAGCAATGGTGTAAGAAATTGCTGCTTTTCATCATAAATCCGTAGACTTTAGATGGTGCTATTACTTTGTTCAACATAATTAATAAAATACCATAAAAAGTGGTTGTGAGATTCTGGAAAATGTTTCGTATGGAATGTGAATAACATACATTTTTTTTTATTAACTAACAATATACTTATATTTATACTTATTTTCTATTTTGGGACCTTACATATATTAAATATGGGTATTTTACACACACACACACATAATTATATATAAAATACGGGGAAGTAGTGTTTATTACTCCGTTTATTAAGTGATGGCGTTTGAGAGTCAAAAATGTTAGGGGATGGTCAGAATTACTGACAAGTCAGGGACCCAATGATGAGAAAGTAAATCCCTGACCCTAAATTCAGTGTTTTTCCCATCCCCTAACACCTGACAAAAGAGGTGTTCACAGACACAACTTCCTAGAGGTAATTGAACAATTTTAAGACAAGTGGCAGGAAGAGAAAGCCTTGTTACCCACAGAGAAACGACCTAGTATTTGAAACAGATTAAAAATGCAAGCTGATTCAAGATTGTTTTAAGTAATGCACAAGTAGGCCACCGAGTCATAAAGAGTACAAAATATTAGACACAGTGGGGCCCAGCCCCAACACTGCAAGGACAAACACACCATTGCATTTTTCATAACAGAAAGAGAAAACTGCAATCAGTGGACCATAAGTCAGGTGTAGGTGGCAATAGTGAGATTCAGGGACTGGCAGAGTCAAGGAATATATTTGTCTCACTATATTGAGCCAGTGTAAGGAGTAAGAAGGATGCAGACTGGTGGATAACTCGAACAGACAAACAGCAGGGGCAGACCTGGCAGCTGCCCATGGTGCCATCATTCATCATGGCACTTTAACTGGGAGAAGAGGGGGCATTTTTTGCATCCAGGGCTTCCCTGACCATCCTGACAGCTGCAAAGTGCAACGCCTGTAGCATTGAGCTGTCTGCGGTGACGTGTGAATGCTCTCTCCTTGGAGATCGCTCAGAATGTGTCTGTGTGTTATTTTCCCCTCCCTCCCTCTTTGTCTGGAAATGAGCCTTTGGTGGGAAATTCTGAGTTTAGCCCTTTTGTACTATGCCTGACCTCCACCTCCCTTCTGCATGCTTCTGCACAGCCATGCTCTGGGTTTGTATGACTCGCTACGGTATATACTTTTCAAAATAATTTTACCATGATGGCTTTTGATGAAAGGTGACATGGAAGCAGAAATAGTTTGGATGTGCCAAAGTCTTCTCATTCCCCTGAAATCTACTTTATCACCCCCCTATTGAAGACAGGGAAGGATTTGGGGAGCACATGCGTCCACACACACTACTCCACACACATGCCTTATGTCCCATTCACATGCGCTGTACCCCAAGAAAACTGACTTAAACCTCCTTTCTAGAGGAGGACTTATTCAATCATTCAGCAGGTTAAAACAGCCCCTCGACCCTCAATCAGACCACGGTTTGGTCTAAATTTCATATCACAGAAGTGAATAAATGCTCATGCCCAAGAGGGGTGACTGGTCTCTTTATGCAGAGAACAAGCTGAGTCATTGTTGACGAAAGATTGACATTAAATACATGGCTTGCATTATTAAACCAGCTCTTTGTAAGCTCATTAAAAAGCAGAAAGAATCGTTGTGTCATGAGTTTCTCAGGTCACATGAATTAACTCCACGTCATTCCAGGTTGCAGTGCTGGGCCACTTCCTGCTGTATCCTTTCACTGAATCTCAAAATCAACCTGTAATTTAATGTCCTGGCCAAAGAAGTTAGATTCTGCTCCGAAGCTGCAAGCTAGAGTCATTAGTGTGTAAGTACAAAAATTAAGGTCATGAGGAGCTAATTTCATTTCTGTCCATAGTCAGGCTACTTGGGAGAAAGGCTCAGTCCAAAGGTGAATAGTAGAGAGAGAGAGAGAGAGAGAAAGAGAGAGAGAGAGAGAGAGAGAGAGAGAGAGAGAGAGAGAGAGAGAGAGAGAGAGAGAGAGAGAGTGTGTGTGAATGCATGCATATGTGCATGTGATAAACCTTCAAGAAAGGAGACCAACCTGTTCACCATTTAAGGAACAAGTTGAGTTGCTGCAGATCAAAAGCCGATGTCAGGCATAAGACTTCAATAATAAAATCTGCTGTCTGTAAACCTCCTTTCAGAGGAAAAGCTTCATCGTGAGTTTCTCAGGAACACGTGTTCCATGAACTTCCAATTTCTAGCCTGCGTCACTCCCCAGCACACCCCTTCTCTGACATCTTAAATTCAATTTGCAACTTAATGCCACGAAGTCTGCCAATGATGGGGTCTTCCGTGTCACATGGAAAAACACAGAATGTTCTGTGCAGGAACCCTCCCCATAAAACACCAGTGGCACTAAGCTATCAGATCGAAAGAAAATCACATTTCATAAATTCTGAGTTTAATCTATATGTAAATTGAGCCAACATTCTTAAAAGAATAATAATTCAGGAGTATTGATGTTTACACTGCTTGGCAATTTTTTTTATAACTTTAAGTAATGATTCAAATACAAACAACAGTCATTTATTTTATAAAACAGGTGCTTGGTTGTCTGAAGAGATTCCGAAGAGACCCATCTCTTTATTTTCAGAGAAATAAAACCACAGAAGCATTTCCTGGGCTAACAAAGAGGGCACCTTGCATCTTGCTTTCCACTTCTCCCCTCCAGTCTGTCCTTACAACACAATGGATGACGTCCCAGAACCTGCACATTTGCTAGGAGGCATTTTGTGCGCCCTCCTTCCTGCCTCCCTGCCTCCCGGCTGGGGCCCCTTCCCTGAGCTCTGCTCCCCAGGCCTGCTGGCTGCCTTTGGTCTCTCCAGCCCCTGTGGTTCTTGGGTTTCACATTTTCATGTGTCCCTTGGCCCGGAATGCTTCCTTTATTTTTTTAATCTTTTTTTTTAAGATTTATTTTATTTATGCATACAAGCTGGGGTACAGGCCAGAGGTGTGGGGCGGCGAGAGGGCTCACCAGAGACAGAGCTGGCAGCAGAACAGGCAGATCAGAAATACACTGCTGAGGGGAGCAGCAGGCGAGGCAGGAGAGGTCTGCCGCACCATGTGGGATTCTCCCCGGCCGGGCGTCGAATTCCCGTCACGGCTGCCGACAGCTCCACAGCGCAGCGCTTAATTGCTGGGCCACCGGGGAGGCCCTGAAATGCTTCCTTTAGAGAAGCATAAATCACTTAATAGCTCCAGGCCTCAGTGATCCCATTTATAAAGTGAGAAGAAAGAAGTTTAGATCCGAACTATTAAAACTATGAAATGTAGGCATTATATATTCAACACGTTTTAGTTTCCTTAAATATGTTGAGGCATTTTAAGGTATCTTCTAATAATCTGCATATTAAAACATAGTAAATGACATATTTCTTCCCATCATTTTACTAGCTGCAATTTCATGGCATATTAAGATTAGCCCTGTTCATTAAAGAACACTGTTTATCTCATTTTGGAAATTCATTAAAATCATCCCAAATCTTGCTGTGAAGCATTCACCTTGCAATTTTTAAAGACAATCTAGTTAACAATATACTTTGGAATGTTGTATCCTTTCAAATGTGTGTGTAGGACAGCTAGAATTTTCATAATTACTACTTTGTTCTACAACCTATTTTATGAGCTACTAAAAACAATTAATGGAATTTACACACTTTCATGAACTCTGACAGGGAACAAAGAATATTCCAAATAAATGAGCAAGTAAAGGAGCATTAATTAGTATCTAATTTGTAACAGGAGAGTGCAGTGCTCAATAATTTGAAAATTAATTTAACTTTAATGTTGATATATGTTAAAAGCATACCAAGTTCTTGCTATTTTAAGATAAGATTAATATTACCCTAGTAAAAACTCTCAAGAATACTGATTTCTTGAAGAAATACAGGTATATTGTGTCAAGGTTATCAGTAGTATAATCTAGTAAGGGAAATGTTATAGTTTCAGAAGTAGATAAGCAACGGAGTGTGTTAAGGTTCTGGAATCAATGCCAAAAAATACACATATTTTTATTACATTACTTATGTCAGCACCCAGAATTGTTGCTGTGGGCCACCCTGGTGGTGCAAAGGGTTAAGTCTCAGCACTATAAAGCTATCAGCAGCCACTGCAGCATGGAATTGATCCCCCGCCAGGGAACTTCCCACATGGCACAGCAGACCTCTCCTGCCTTGCCCGCTGCTCCCCTCAGCAGTGTACTTCAGTAGATCTGCCTGTTCTGCTCCCCACTCTGTCTCTGCTGAATCCTCTCACCACCCCCACACCTCTAGCCTACACCCCAGCTTGTATGCATAAAGAAATAAATCTTTAAAAACAAACAAACAAACAAATCATTGCTGGTTTCTGTCAGTACATCAGCCAGAAGTAGGAAGAGCGCCTTTGTTGTGTAGTGAGTAAATTTAGATATCTTTAGGAAAATAGATAATAACTATAGAAACTCCACGTCGCAACCTAGGGAATTCCCTGAGATCGGGATTTAGAATTCTCATTTGTGCTCATTATGTATAATGCCAGCCAGTCAGCATTATAGTTTAGCAGAAGGGATACCAAACACAGATGAAATGACAAAAGAGAAAGATTTCAAAATGCACATGAGGCCCCTGACATCATTTATCCAGAGCCAGGGCCGGGCTGCGGCATAGCTCAAGTGAACATAGGCCACCCTCCTCTCCCTTTTGTTGGCCGCAAAAATTTTGATGATATTCAATGTACTGCTCTTCAAGTTCCGCATTTGTAGATTGGAGATGCTAACACGCAACTTGCTGCTGGGTATTCCGTAAGGCAGATGGGATGAGGCAGAGGCAGGACTCAAAATACAGCAAGGTGAACCCAGCACCCCCTGGCTTTTAACAGGGAGGAGCTAATCCACCTGTATCCTGTTCTCATGTGATTCTGATGCACAAAATTCAGTGTTGGCACAAAGCCAGTGCTCAGCATGTTTGGTTATCAGTGTACAAAATAAGTGTCTTTTTACACTTTGCAGTACCTGACCCAAGTTATTCAAGATGCTAAAGGCAACAGCAGCCCAACAGGGTTCACATGGGGACGAAAGCTGTTCTGGAAGGCTGGGCGGGGAGCAGGCTTGGGACAGGGAGGCAGGGAGCTGTCACTGTGGGTTGTTTTCTGTTCCTCGACTGCTGCAGCCGTCACAGAAAAACCTTCTCAAGTCAGCAAATTCTAGGGAATCACGACTGTTCAACCCCACCAGGTGTGTCCTGTTACCTGTGATGGAGGCAATTGTCCCTTTTGTTCAGGTGGCAGAAGAGCATGTTTCAGAAGTTTACGTTCCTTCTCACATAAATGTGAGTGGTTTTGTGCCCAAAGAAAATCTGGGTTAAAATACAGAATTCCTATTTTAAATAAATTGAAGGATCACTAGGGCAAACATTCCTCTAATAAAACTTTCATAATACAATATATTTTTCATTATAAAAAATATTCCAGGAGAAGAATAAAAGTCCTAGGTATTCCCCCTAGTGCTTTCTTGTTTTTTGTGTTTTAAATTCAGTAATCATTTCTTAGCACCTACTCTGTGCTGAGGTCTTGAAGATACAGAATTTATCTAGTCAATTCTTGCAACTGCCCCTGTGGAGCAGACGGGCCTAGGGGTGAGCAGGGGACCAGCTTGGAGGCTACACAGGAGCTTTTCAGGAACCAGGGACAGAGTACAAGAGACAGGAGTGGGGTCTCCTTGGTGGTTCAAGGGTCTATCAGTTATCTGATAGTACTATCAAGTAATCTATAGCCACTGCAGCACAAGTTCAATCCCCGGCCAGGGAGCTGACCCATATAGTGCAACAGACCTCTCCTGTCTCGTGTGCCACGCCCTTTAGCAGTGTGTTTCAGTAGATCCACCTGTTCTGCTCCCCACTCTGTCTCTGGTGAATCCTCTCACCCCCTGCACCTCTGGACTAGACCTTTCTTGTATGCATAGGTAAATAAAAATAAATCTTTTAAAAGAGAAACAAAAGTGCTTAGTTTTACATGACCTGGGTAAGGGAGGCTCAGGAGTAACTCTATGTAAATATAATGGTGACTCTGAACTTTGCAGGGAGTGTTTGTAAGGCCAGTAGGCAATGAACTGCAACACAGGCTGCCTTACCAAAAGGCAGCTAGTTAATAAATAGCCAGAGAGGGCCTCCCTGGTAGTACAACGGGTTAAAGTGCAGCACTATGAAGCTATGCAGGGGCACTGCCACATGAGTTCGATCCCTGGCCAGGGAACTTCCCACATGGCACAGCAGACCTCACCTGTCTCACCTGCTGCTCCCCTCAGCAGTGTATTTCAGTCCATCTGCCTGTTCTGCTCCCCCCTCTGTCTCTGGTGAATCCTCTCACCCATCCCCGCACACACCTCTGGCCTACACACCCCAGCTTGTATGCATAAATAAATCTTTTAAGAAAAAAGATAAATAGCCAGAAAACTTCTTCACCTTCATCTCAGTTTCCCATTACAGGCTGAGCAAATAGAGAACAGGAACCAAGAATTAGTGTCGGTTCTCATGTCAGACAGAAAAGCTCCACTATGTATCCTCTGGGTGAGCTTGTCCAAGTTATGTCTCTAAAACTCAATTTCCACATCTGTACTTAAAATCCCAACAGGTGTTCCTTTTTTCCTTCCTTTCCCTTAAAGGACGGTGATGTGTGGAGTGAGGAAATGGGGGGACCTACAGAGGCCTGAGTGCAGGGCTGAGGAGGCTTTAGGCAACTGCAGGGGTGGATAAGCAGGCAGAGGGATGCGCCCAGAGGGGTGAAAGAAACCAGCCCAGGGAGGTGGGAATCTTGAGATGCCCCACTAGCCCTTGGCAGTCTAAGCCCCCATGAACTTGGGTCATTTCAAACAAATGAACACAGTACTTGCAGCCTGGTAACACCAGCAGGCCGTGCCCTAATCTCCATTTTTTAATTAAACTCTTGGAAAACTGCCCTTTCCAAATCTATTAGCACCTCACAATGAAGTCCTCAATGGGGGTTCAATATTGAATGACTCCAGCTTCTAAGGAAAATAAATTGTTGACAGTTCATGCTCAGGTTGAGTTTTGCTAGCCCTTCACTTTTAAACTATGACCTTTGAGTAATTAAAAATACTGAGAGTGTTTCTTTTTGTGTCAGTCTGGTGTGGGAAGAAGCGAGACCACAACGAGCTAGGAAAGATCGGGGCTGCAAAGGTCTTAGGACGGATCTTCAGGTCCAGGGTTGGCTTATTTTGCTGTTTCCCCAAAAGGCTTTAAATGTGAGTCTTAATTTTTGTGATTCTTTCTGATAAATTATCAAGACATATATATATATGAACAATAGGAAATGTTTGCGTATAAAGAGGAGGGCAGAAGCAAGTGTAAGTTTGGCTTTGACATTCCAAGCCTTAGCTGTCAATATCCTCACGGCTGAAACCCCCTCTCTCCACATTGCTCGTGGGATTTTCATCATTTCTTTCCTTTTAATCTCCATTCATTAAGATCTATGATCAGGGCCTCCCCGGTGGTGCAGCGGTTAAGCGCTGCGCTGTGGAGCTGTCGGCAGCGGTGATGCGAGTTCGACGCCCGGCCAGGGAGATTCCCACATGGCGCGGCTGACCTCTCCTGCCTCACCCGCTGCTCCCCTCAGCAGTGTATTTCTGATCTGCCTGTTTTGCTCCCCACTCTGTCTCTGGTGAACCCTCTCGCCGCCCCACGCCTCTGGCCTGTACCCCAGCTTGTATGTATAAATAAATAAATCTTTAAAAAAAAATCTATGATCAAGAAGGAATTTGAGAATCATGCCCAGAAAACACAATTAACTGATAAGCCAACCTAATGATCATCCTAGAAGCTTAACAAGAATTAAATTCCAAATTGAACAAGTCTAGATGCTCCTGGTTGTCACAACATACAAAGAAGGGTGGTGGGTGGCAGGTTCTTGCAACTACTGAATGGAAGGCAGGGAGGCTCCTAAACACCTTACAATTCAAAGCCACTCCCCCCCCCCCAAAGAATTATTTGACTGCGAGTGGCAGTGACGAGGTGACACATGGAATGAGATGGATGAGGCTGAGAGATGCTGGGGTGGGGATAAAGCACGGAGTATAATGCTCAACATAATGGAAAGTGGGAGAGGAAAAAAGAATATTTGTCAAGAGGAAATCACAACCCTTCTTTACAGGAGTCAAAGTGTATGAAGAGGACATTCTCCTAGAAGGCAGGATGCGGCAGATACTCACCTTCAGAGGCGAGAGAAGATCACCAGTGCCTGAGCCTCGTGTGAATATCAAAGCCTGATTTCAGAGCACAGCACCTCCTGTTTCCAATCCTCGGAGTCACATCTCTTTCCTTCATTTCTGTTATTTCCATGTAGCTAGAGGGTTGTTCATGTCGTTTCTTGGATCCAAGTCCCAGGTCCTCTCCATCATCACACTCGCCACTGCACTCTTTCAGTGAAGCTTAGGTAAAGTCCACATACCTTTTCAAGTCCAAGCGATCTCATCTGCAAAACAGGAAATAGCTAGGTTGCAAATAACTGTGTAAGATGCTTCACGTTACATGTTATTAGGGAAACTCAAATTAAAGCAAAAGTAAATTGAAACTGCTATATCAGAATAGCCAAAATTCAGAACACTTACACCACCAGATGAGGAGGACGTGAAGCAAGAGGAACTTTCATACATTAGTGGATGTGCAAAATGGTCAGCCACTTTGGGATACTCGTAATTTCTTAAAAAGCTCAACCACATGATCCCGCAGCCACACTCCTTGATATTTACCCAAAGGAGCTGAAAATTGTGAAATCAAATTGCATCTACACAAACCTGCACACAGGTTTTAGCAATTTTATTCAAAATTGCCAAAACTTGAAAGCAATGATGTTTCTTGGTAGTGGATGGTAAAATCCAGATTATGGAACATTATTCAGTGCTAACACAAAAGAGTTATCAAGCCATGAAAAGATATGGAAGAAACTTAAATATATATATTAGTAAGTGAAAGCAGCTGATCTGAAAAGGCTACATATTGAATGATTCCAAGTATATAGATTCTGGAAAAACCACAGCTATAGAGACAGCAAAAAGACCTGTGGTTGCAAGGCGAGAGGAGAGAGAGAGAGATGAACAGATGAAGCACAGAGAATTTTTAGGACAGGAAAACTGTAATATATGATGATACTATAATTATGAGTACATGTGACAGATATTTGTCAAAATCTATAAAATATATAGCCCCAAGAGTGAACCTGAATATAAACTATGGATTTGGGGTGATAATGAAGTATCAATGTAACAATTAAGGTTTGATCAATTGTGACAACTGTGTCACTCACTTTGGTGTGGGGTAATAATAGCGGGGAAGACTAATGTATGGGGTTGGGGGGGTCACATAATCTCTGTACTTTCTACTCAACTTTAATGTGAACCAAGAAATTCTCTAAAAATAGTGTGCTTAAAAGAAAAAAAAAAGCAGAGGATACAGAATCTAGACTTGTTCAGAGAATGAACAGAGCCTTTTTGGAAAAGGTGTATAATTTTCAGAGCTATGCTTTTAGATTTGTCTGAATGCAAGAGGCACTGACAGAGGGTGGTGGGAACAGCAAGGTCTTCTGAGCAGCTGCACAAGAAGTGAAGTTTATCTGCGCTGTAGGGGCCCAAGTCTTTCCCTCTACACTGTGGACATATCCAAAGAAAATCATTTTTTATCTCTTAGGGCTGGCTTCTCTGCAAAGACTCTGGTTCCTTCAGATGCAATTTCTGAAACAAGGAGCCATAATCTTTGACATGAATCTATGATGTCTGTTTTCTCCTTGAAAAAACACCTGCCAACATTTCCTTGATCAGACAAACTGTAGCAACATTTAAAGTCCAGCTCTTTGCCTGCTTCCTTACTCAGGGCCCCAAAGCGCCCTGGGCCAGAATTCGGCAGCTTATCTCCCTTCACAAAACACTTTCTACTCTCAGTCCAACAGTTGCTCTTCAGACAGATCATTCACGCTTTTATTTTCACATGTATTTTTTATATTCGGTAGATGGTACAGTAGGTGTGTATTTTTCTGCATTTTGACTTTTTGAAGGGTTTGGAGATCTAGCTAAATTGATATATGTTAGATTAGTATATTTATTTTCATTATCTTTTTGATTTTCATTTTCTAACTACCAATTTCTTTTCTGTGGAAGATCATTTAAGATATTCTCAATGTTTTCCCAGCTTCATACAATGATGGAATGGGCAGTCAAGCACACATCTTTTACATATGCATGAACATTTTTTTCAAGGTAAGTATATAGCACTAGAACTGCTGAGTTAAAAAAGCATGTAAATAATACACTTTGCATAATATTTTCAATTGCCCCCCAAAAGAATTACCAACTAACTCCCAGGTGCTTACTTTATGCAATTTGCAAATTTGCCACATCCATGCCCAGTTCTTTGGAGTGATTTGACTTTAGGTTTACGCAAGTATTATGGGTATGGAATAACATCTTGCTATTATTTTAATTTGTCTTTCCTTGATAACATCTCAGATTGAGAATGTTCTCATGCACCTCTTGGTTATTTGTTATTTATCTTTGGGGGATGGCATTTTTCATATATTGTACCCATTATGCCATTGTACTGTTTATCTTTTTCACTTTGATTTGTAGACACTCTATAAATTCTGGATACTTATTTTTTGTCATCTTTATGCATTGCAAGTATCTTCTCAAAATCTGCTGCTTGTCTTTTCTACTTTGTTTATGATGTCTTTGGATGAACAGATGTTTTTCACTGAATGGATTCAAATGTATCCACTTTTTCCTTTATGATTTGTTTTCATGTCATTAAAAAGGACCTTCTTTGCAAACCCAAGATTGCTAACATGTTTTGCATTTTATTCTCAACATTTAAATGTTTTATTTTGTATAGGTGGTCTTTTGTCCACCAAAATTTAATGGTGCATTAATTTCTTTCCTTTTCTTATGAACCTTCCTGTATGCTACCCTCCTGCATCCTCTCCCTAAATCCTGACTTGTTATCAGTTTAATCTCCAATTTCCTTAACAAGTTATCTCAGGACTCCCAAGTCCCTGCTGACTTTTCCCTCCCTGGTCTGCTAAAATACATACCACTGAAATTGTGATTATCTTAATCATAATAATGGAAATGTAAATAAACACCAGCAGCATCCAGACAGGTAACCTAAATAAGTGAAATGGGGCAGGATGAATGTAATGAAGGGATGTAGAGATGGTGCAGACACACTCCTCACTAAAGCTTGAGCTGCTACCCCACCTTGCCCATCATTGCCTTAGGAACGATGGACCCCGAGTTTCCAGATCTTCTGATTTTTTTAAGTAATCAGGAATTTAGATTTTTATATAAAATTTCTTGGTTTTTCAAGTTGGCAACAATTTGAAGTGTCTAAATGAACAAGATGTTCTGTGATATCTTTTTCAATTTGTGGTTCTGTCATCAGCTTGCCCAAGGAAGCTTAAATATTTATTTCATAATCAATTATTTGTGGAACTAAATACTAATAAGTATTTTTTTATTAGATAAGATTGAAGTTTGGAGGGAGGGTCACATATCACTGTGATATCTAACAAAATTTTGCCTACTAAGAACTGATTTTTGCCTCGTTGAGAATGGTTGAAAGGTTTCTAATAATTACATGACATCTAGTGATTATTTATTTGTTCAGTTAAATCAAAATGTACCTCTTTGGAGGTTTTAATTCCAATCCTGCCTTATCCATAACCCACTTGAGCAGGGGACCAGAGAGACTGCAAATGAACTTCACAAAAGCACATCCACCAAGAGGCAGCAAATAAAACCACAGTGGTCCTCCAATCATACACGCACACACGCACACACACACACACACACACACACACACACACACACACACACACACACACGAGAACCAAAAACCAAGGGAGAATTCTTGAGTGTGTCTGTCTCATATCTTTGTTTGCTGGGTGTCCAAGTGATCTCAGCAATTCTTAATTTTTCAAGAATTTTATTGAGATAAAATTTCTGTGAATTTTAGAATCTCTTTTTGAGTATCTCTGATTGTCTTCCTGTGTGTATGGCACAATAGATGTGTTTGAACACATCTAATCTGTATGTGCGTGTGTGTGTGCGTGTGTGTGCGTGTGTGTGTCTGTGACCCAATACCTAAGCCTGTGTGATTCTGTGTCTGTGGATCTCTTCCCTGTAAGATCCTGTGTCTGTGTGTGTCTGAAAGTGTGCATGTCTATTCTAGGAGGTTCTAAGAATGAGTCTGTATCTACGTTGTGTAGGTTTCTAAACATATTAAAGTTTGTCTCTCTGTGCTTGGTCTCTGTTGTGTGTTTGAGTCCATAGAGGTTCTAAGCACTTGCTTGAGTATTTCTGCTACAAAAGCCAAGATTGGACAAATTTAATATAGTCCATCAATGTGTCTAATTTATTCATTCAGGCATGGTAGAAAACACAGGCCAATACTTTTAAGTTCTAATTTTCTTTTGATGCTGAGGTGATATTATACTCTTCAAGCTGACTTCAAGAGTATGCTAACTGAGCCGTGATTGGTCTGAGGTGGGCCTAGTCACAAGAATGTATGAGAGTCCCCTGGTGTACCCAGGCTGTAGAACCTTTGCACCAGAAAAGCAGCTAGATCTCTGCCATCCTCTGGAAATGTGCAGCCAGCTTGCACTAAATTTGACATTAATTATGTCACAATGGAGGGAGGTTAATTTGAGTGCTTTATTGTGGAAAATAATTTATCCTCCCCTTTCCTGTGGAGCAAGGAAGTGTCCCTAGAGACAGACGCCTCCTAGATAACAGCCCCTAAATTAACCTATGAAAACAGACAAGGAGGAATCCCCTCCCAACCCAATCTTCCCACCATCTCAGCAGACACTTGTCTCTTTTTATGAGTGCATCTGTCTAATTAGGCAGATGTAACACTGGCTTAATTTCCATATCAATTCTTCAGACTCACTTTGGGTATTTGGCAAACCCAAAGAGAATTTATTAGTATAATAAGAAAAGTCTTTTTTTTCAAAAATTGCATATTTTGCAACATTCCTACATGGTGATGGTCAGTGTACCCAGAGCAGAGATCTAAAGTTAACAGAGGAAGACTCTGAGCAGAAGGAAGCAGAAAACAAATACCAGTTACTTAAACCCTGAGAGAGATGGACATCGTAAATTGTAAAATCTGTGCAGGAATGAAAAGAATGAGCTCCCTCCTACAGGCAACAACCCCATTTGCAGTACTGATGGGTGGGCTCTGTGGAGTGAGAGAGTTGAATACTGGCTCTTCCCAAACCTGTTGCTCCAATCACACCCCCTGGAAAACCCTCTTGGTTCTGAGAATATGAATTCTGATACTCTTACTCACAGTGATGAATTCAGGTGGGTAGCTGACTCATTCATGGAGGCTAAAAGACATTAGCTACCCTAATATTCTCACTGTCCGTGACTACAACAAAGCGTTTGCATGACACAGAGTCAGTGTTCAATAGATACTTGAGGATTGATAAATGGCAGATCTGGTTTAACAACCTCGCAGATCTAAGCAGGATGTTTAGAGGTCTCTTCAACAGAATGAAAACCAAATCAGGGAGGAAACGCTTAGGTCTTCCAATTTCTCACAGTGAAAATAAAATAGTCCTAAAAATAACAAAAACCTGATAGAGGTGGAAGTAGGGAACATGAATCAGGATTCATTAGCATAACTTAAAGATGCTCATTCTTACAGGAGGAAAATAAAGTGGCAAAATACCTAATATCACAATCCAGATGGAAAGTTCAGTCATATTTTAAATACTTTATGGCTTCCAGTATAATCAGTGGAAGGGGTGTGGCTGGGCAAAATAACAGCTAAAATTCATTGACTCTCCATTATGAACTAGTACCATGATTTACACAGAAGTTCTCTTTTCATCTTCCTATTTATCTCAGTAGGTTGGTTTAGTGTAGTCATAATTTCACAGGTGAGAATTACTAATTACTTCTGACTCCTAGAAGGGAATCTAGATTTTTAAATTGGGTCAATTCACTGCAGAACCCATATGATTAGCCATGATACTCAGATATACCCACTATACCATTCTCACATCCACTGAGGTATTGAATGATAGAACAATTACAAAATATGGTAGAGAAGCTTGGATGGAAACTGCTTCAAAACTACATGATTCACATTTCTTAAGTCCCACGCCCTAAGACACAGCACAAGGTACATACTCACTCCATAAATTTGGGAACAGTTTAGTATGGAAGATATGAAATTGCTTCGCTTGGCAATTTTTAAGATAGGAAAGATGGCCATCACAGAGACTTTTATAGCTATCCTTGGGACTCTTCAGTTCTTTTATTTTTTAAATTTTAGTTGAGTTTATTACACTGGAGATTTTTAATGCTTTGTAGTGTGTTTGGAACATTAAAATTGTTTAACATTATGTTTCCCAAATCACAACAGACTTTTTGTAACACATCGTTCCATTTTTTACAATTAATTTGAACAATACTGGTAAACCTCACATAAACTTGGAAAGCTAATCCTTTGTTTTCTACACATGAAAATTTTCTACAGAGAGAATTTTGCAATGAATCTACTTACATTTCAGTTCACTGATAACAGTGCTTTTTGTCAAAATTATTTGCATTTTTCTTCATTTTTTTCAGTTCAAGCAATTGAATCAGGCTGGAATGAGTAAGCAATCTTATTTTTCTTTAGTTAACAAGTCTCTACTATAACACACTAGGTTTTACCATATAAACTGAAGCTTTCAAATATGACATCTTGAATTATAATGTGGGCTAAATGAATACTATGTGATGAAATAGAGAGAATAAAAAAGTGGAAATGCCCCATATGTGACTGACTATTCAAATAAAAATTCCATTTGATTCACTTCAAATACAATCCCTTTTTATGCCCCAGTTCTGTTTCTTTTTTTCCTTCTTTTGAAAAATATAGACATGTTTTAATGAAGAACCATTATCTTACATTCCTATTAATATAGGAATACACACACACACACACACACACACACACACATACCACACAAACACGCAGGCTTTCTCCTCTCATGTGGTCACTATAATTTTCCCACCACCAAAGCACCCATAGTCTATCACAGTCCATTGTGCTCTCCTCCTCACTCCAAACCTGTTTTCTCCCCTCCCCTTCCCTTCTAGAATCACCCTTCCCTTCCCCTCCTGGATGCTTCAGATCTATGATCAGCTTTCACAGGGCCATTTTAAAGCTTGTCTTTGTCTGATCCTTTGTTTAATTAGTCTATATTCCAAATATATGTGACACATCCAGGATTTACCTTCCCCTTACTGGCTTGTTTCACTTACATAATTCCTTCCAGTTCCATCCATGTTGCTGCAATAATATGAGTTTATCTTTTTTGATAATTGGACAAGAATGCTGAGTAGTATTCTATTTCTTGGCTAATGTCATTAGTGCTGTTGTAAACACGGGCATGCAGGTTTCCTTTAGAACTAGCGTTTTTGTGCCCTTTGGGTAGATAACTAGAAGTGGAACTGCTGAGTCATATGGAAGAACCATTTTTTAATCTTTTAAGGAAACACCACACTTCTTGTCACAGAGCTGGACAGGTCTGTATGTCCACCAACAGTGTAAGTGGTCTACTTTTTCTCCACACCCTCACCAATACTTGTTATATTCCTAGTTCTGTTTCAAGGAAACCAAGAGAGAAGTGATGAAATTAGAGAATCTATGGCAGAATTTCATTTCATGCCTTTTTCCCAGCCTCTCCCTCTCCACCTCTGACTATCCAATGCCTTGAGGTAGACAAATGTCAGCTAATTGATTGTCTGAAAACTAAAGATAGGCTTTGTCTCAGGGCTTACTCAGTAATATTGATCTCGTTGTCTATGACTTCATGTGTTAATGGACATAAAATGTGTTCTTTTCCAGGCATCCTAGTTCCACATTTCAAGGGGTGGGAAGAGGAGTCATGAAATCATTGGCTGGTTCACTTAAGGAGCAATCACAACCAAACCAAGCCAGTTAGACAAAAACTTGGCTACAAAATGAAAATTAGAAAATATCCAGATGCAACACAAAAAACGCAGAAATCACCTTGTACCTTGGACTCTTTAAAAGACATGGCTTTGATATTTGATGACTGATCTCTAAGTAAGAGGTTTCATTAATGTACATTGGAGCGACTCTAACTCTTCACTGTGCCTGGCAAACTCTCCCTACAGATTTCAGGCTCAAACCCACTGGATGTCAGGAAAGTCAGATGCTTAGAGGTCCAAGCAGCATTTGCTATCAATTCCAATGTCAGTAAAAGACAGGTATATCTGAGTTTCTATATTAAAACACACACACGCACTCTCTCTCTCTCTCTCTCTTGCTCACTTTTTTCGTTTCCCCTCTCACCCTCTGATAGGCTGTCAACCTCAGCCTCACTGGACGCTGGAAGCTACGCGCACACCTGGGGATGGAGACCTTGAAGCTCAAATGAGATGGAGTGAACACGTGTCAGAAGGGGGGATCCTGCAGAGAATTTAATGTAATTCTCATCTGAAAGTGGCCAACCTCCTTGTCTAATTCTCTCTCTCCAAAACATCCACATCAGTCCAATGCTTCTAATCCCATGTTATCAAATACTGCTTTGGATAATCAATATTTTCTTGTTATAGCCACCATATTCCCATCTTCCACATGTGTCTCTCCCGCCAAGTCTCCCATGGCCCTGAAGCTCTTGCCCTGTGGAAGTGAAGGGACTCACCCAAGGAGGCCCTGCTACAAAGTAGCAGAGCTCAGATTTGAACAAAGGTCTATCACTCCAAAGTCCATCCAAGCTCTTAATTTTCACAAGAAGGAATATTTTGCTCTGATCCTCCCCTGCAAGGAGGTGGGATTGTGAACCCTAATCCTAATGGTCTGGGTGCAGAGTCCACTCTCTTAATGACTTCATCTCACTGGTCTGCAGGGAACACCCTGGGGGTGGCGATCAGGCTGCAGTTAGTGAAACCCACTGACTTTCACATAATCACATTGAAGCCTAAATTCATTGATATAGCTATAAGCAAAGAGAGGGATACTGTGGAGGCACTCTGGAGAAAAATTTGAAGAAAAAGAACAAATCTGGGCACATTAAAATAAGGTTCTACAGGGCCTCCCCGGTGACGCAGCGGTTAAGCGCTGCGCTGTGGAGCTGTCGGCAGCGGTGACGCGTGTTCGACGCCCGGCCGGGGAGAATCCCACATGACGCGGCAGACCTCTCCTGCCTCGCCCGCTGCTCCCCTCAGCAGTGTTTCTGATCTGCCTGTTCTGCTCCCCGCTCTGTCTCTGGTGAACCCTCTCGTCGCCCCACACCTCTGGCCTGTACCCCAGCTTGTATGTATAAATAAATAAATCTTAAAAAAAAAAATAAGGTTCTACAGGTGGCCAAATAGTGGCTTTAGTGACAGTCTCAAACCAACATTTTGGACATAGCCAAAGCAAGAGACTACCATAAAGTGAGATTCAAAACCCACTCCAATTTATGAGGCAGCTTCTACACTGACTTCACTGTGACATGTTTGTGTAAAGAAAAGAGTCACAGAAACATGGCCAAGTATTTCAGGCAAATGTATTCTTCTTAACAAGTATCAACTCTGTTATGGGAAACATAAGGATGCAAGATCTTTCTTCAAGAGAAATTCCAATTTTTCTCCTGTTTTCTCAAGCTGATCCATTGAGACTAACTAACCCAGGGTCCAAACATATTTTAAATTACAATCTATGCAGATCATTTTCATCTATGTACACTCTCTAGGGTTGCTATTACACGCTCAGATTAAAAAAACAAAACTAGATTGAGGACTTAAACAATCTACTGAGAAACAACATCTGGAACTTGGTACTGTCACTGCCATCAGATTGAGTTACCTCACAGGAAAATGATTGAGCAGAAAATTCACGTAATACCTATAATTCTTCATCCTTCCTCCAGCACCACCTCAATTGATCCTTGCCATAGCCCTCCATGCATTGATTAATTAAATTTTAGGAAAAATAGAGTGTCCCAGGGATATTTTTAAATATAAGAAATGATGGCTGGAAGCAACCTTTTCAATGGTGAATTGTAGCTCAGTATTCCCATTATACAGTTTCTTCTCACTTTGCTCTCACTGGGCTCATTCCAGCCCAGTTCATGGCTTCTTTTCCACAATCTGGGATTCCTCCTTCATCTAGACTCTCCCCTTGCTTACACTTTCCCTGTGGCATTTATGACTTGCCCTGCCCTGGAGATACTTTCACAGGCTGCAAATTTCACAAAGCACGTGGGATTTTACTCACCCTTGTGACCTCTATCATACTTAGAAAGGACCTAATTATACTGAAATATAATTATAGTGAAATAGAAGTAATTCAGTATATTCTTACTCAATGAGAATGTGCTCAAAACACTGTACTGTGATAACCAGCATCATTTAGATGACCGAATACCACCTAAATGGCCTGAATCAGAAATATAGACTAATAAAAGCACACTCTTTAATATCAGGCCACTTTAGACTTAGATGTCAGCTCCTAAAATAATCTAAAAGACCGTGGGCGACAGTTTAAGCTTTATAAGCCTGGGAATTTCCATCTATAAAATGGGTAATATCAATGTCACCTAGTTCTAAGGGTTACTGTGAGAAACACAACACCTAACACATAAGTGGCCAGTACATGTTCACTATTTATATTTAGTTAAATAAATCAGGGCACCTTCTTTCCCCTTCTCTGAGAAAGCAACACTTTGACTCCCAATGAATGTTACCAATATACAGCAGCAGTCCCTGCCTTCATTTTCAGTCCCAACCAATTTTACTGGACTTCTCCCAAAGTTACTAGAAGCTCAACCAAACCCAAAAGCTTAGACGTAAATATCCTGCAAATATGTAGAAATTCCTTTTGTGAATGAGCCTCCCTGGGGATAAAATAAAAGATATTTGAGGGGAAAGTTTGCTTTGTGCCTCCTTGGGGAGCTAAAAATTTTAAAAAGGATGGGAAGAAGGAGATCTCGGTCAGAGATCACACATGGACAACTTTCAAAATGGAAGCCTGGGTCCTTCAAGACTGTTATTAGTGCTTTTTACATGCTTATTTGGTCTTCTAAAATTTTACTCTTAGCATATTTGGGACTTTTTCATTGCAATGGCCAGGCATTTAAATCAACCCCTCCCACTGCCAGCAATCAGCACAGGATGAAAGAACCTGGGGGGTGGAGGGGCTGTGGAGCTTACTTTTCTCTACAGACATAATCAGTTGCTCAGGAAAACCACCTCACACATGAGCCAGCCCTGGAACCTTCAGTGCAACCGCTAAAGACATATTATCCAAATATACAAAAGTAATTACAAAATGACTTGAATCTCTTCGGACACTTAAAAATATATTACGGTAAGAACATGTATTTATTTATTTTTAAAGATTTATTTATTTATGCATACAAGCTGGGGTACAGGCCAGAGGTGTGGGGCGGCGAGAGGGTTCACCAGAGTGGGGAGCAGAACAGGCAGATGGACAGAAATACACTGCTGAGGGGAGCAGCAGGTTGAGGCAGGAGAGGTCTGCCGCACCATGTGGGAATCTCCCTGGCAGGGAGTCAAACTCCTGTTGCAGCTGCCAACTGCTCCACAGTGCAGCGCTTAACCGCTGGCCACCAGGGAGGCCTGGTAAGAACATTTAATGTGAACACAAGGATGGTTCAACATTCGAAAATCAATCAATGTAATCCAACACATCAACAAAAAGAAAAATAAAGACCATATGATAATATCAATAGATGCTGAGAAAGCATTTGACAAAGTGCAACACCCATTTATGATAAAAGCCCTTGAAATCCTGGGATAGAAGGAACATACCTCAACACAATAAAAGCCATATATGACAAACCCATGGCCAATATTATCCTCAACGGTGAGAAGCTGAAGGCCTTTCCCCTAAGATCAGGAACAAGGCAAGGATGTCCACTTGTCACCATTACTTTTAAATATAATACTGGAAGTCCTAGCCAGAGCAATTAGACAAGAGAAAGACATTCAAGGGATTCAAATAGGAAAAGAAGAAATTAAACTGTCTCTATTTGCAGACGATATGATAATATATATATACAAAACCCTAAAATCTCCATAGAAAAACTACTCAAAATAATAGACCAGTTCAGTACAGTAGCAGGATACAAAAGCAATGCACAAAAATCAGTAGCCTTCCTCTATGCAAACACCCAATCTGAAGAAGAAGAAATTAAGAAATCCATCCCCTTCAAAATCGAAACCAAAAGATTCAAATATCTGGGAATAAATCTAACAAAAGACATAAAGGACTTATACAAAGAAAACTACAAAACTCTGTTGAAAGAAATAGAAGAAGACACGAGAAGATGGAAAGGCATCCCCTGCTCATGGATTGGAAGGATTAACATTATCAAAATGGCAATCCTACCAAAAGCAATTTACAGATTCAACGCTATTCCAATAAAAATCTCAATGACATTCTTCAAAGAAATAGATCGACTACTGATGAAATTCATATGGAACCACAAAAAACCTTGCATAGCTAAAGCCCTCCTAACTAAAAAGAAAGAAAATGGAGGAATTTCACTCCCTGATTTCAAACTCTATTACAAAGCCATAATAATTAAAACAGCATGGTACTGGAACAAAAACAGACAGAAAGACAAATGGAACCAAATAGAATACCCAGAATTAAAGCCACATATCTATGAACAACTAATCTTTGACAAAGGAGCAAAAAAAATGCAGTGGAACAAGGACAGTCTATTCAATAAATGGTGCTGGGAAAACTGGACAGCCACATGCAAAAAAATGAAGCTAGACTACTACCTCACACCCTGCACAAAAGTCAACTCAAAATGGAT